>KN894194.1:32012-56652 GCA_000934455.1 Apostichopus parvimensis
CTACTCGTTAGGTAGGCATGTAAAATACATTTATGAGTATTCGTGTGAGAACTTTATTTCAGAATACATAAATATTACATGTGTTCCTTATACGTCTTCTCTCGTGCAAGCAGTTATTTTCATTATAGATATATTTCCAATTTTCATTTGTATTTAAAGCCAACTTACGTGACCCCTATCAAATAATGGTACTAACCAAAGCTTCAGTACATGGACTATTGTATAGGGGGTTACCAAATTCTGTATCAAACACAACATATTTTAACATTTAAGGACATGTTGACTACATAATATTATCAACATTTACAAATTTAATAGTACCAAGTACATTTTAAATTTTTTTTCGACCTACGATTTTAGAAATAGCAACCATTCTGAGAAATGACGGTCTGCGGTCGCTGGCCAAAGGGTTTTAACACTTCTGGTCTCAACCTGTCTCTTAAAAAACATATCAGTAGCAGAAGGAGTGGATTGAAGGACATAATTAACAATCAAAACTACAGTATGAAATGTTTCCGAAGAGGGAATGAGGGCGGTATTGAAGAACTTAGCATGCATAGACACCTTATTTGTGACCTAATTACCTTGCAGGTGACATTGCAAAGGTCCTACCTGTACCGAGTTAGATTTGTCACAGGGTTCCTCCATGTAATACATAAGGTTGGCATATAATGTAGTTTTTTGAGGAGTCGAATGAGAACAGAAACAAAAAATATGTGAGCGCCGACTTTGCAATCCACAGTCCCCCTAACAATTTTTTCTAGGTCAGTATAAGAGTGACTCCATAGTTTTTCAGTTTGGGAAACCAAAAATTGCCTAGAGTCATCAATAATTATACTGCGTATTGAAGCAAGTACATCATTATGATTGTGTAGTTGTTGTCAGGGATTGATTAGGTTGTCTTTATAATGAAATGCATGAGGCTTTCTTATTCTCCAATTCAGGTAATCTTTGTAAATGGATGATGATCCCTCAGAATGCGGCCTTTCTGTGGGTGCATCCAAAACATCAAGATGAAACCAAGCCCTTGATTACCTCTCATACGGTCTATGCGGCCCATTTTAGAGACCGTTTTTACCCACCCATGACGAAAGACCGTATTTGTCACATCTTGGTGAAGGACGCAATTGAGTTTTACGAGGAGCTAGGAGGCTTGGTAAGCACAAACACTAGGTGCAATACGAGTCCCCTGATAGAAATTTGATTTGCGATTATATCAATTTTTTAAGTTTGTTATTATTTATGTATACATTTGGCAAGGATAAGGCATCTGATACCATCACACACATGCAGTGTAAGTGAAAATGCCTTTATGTTTCACCGCTGGTTAAATGTTTCATTTCGCATGTCAGTCAGTGCATATATTGCTATGTGTATGTGTTGAAAACTTGTTAATGAAATATCTGGTATCATGGTGTTTGATGCCAAAATGTTGTGAGTTTGAACTTATGAATCTGAAGCTTGTCATAAGTTTTATACAGTATACCAGCCCGCAACCCACCCCACCCGTCACCCCCACCACCCCTCACACTACCTACTCCCTAGACACGCTCAGCAATAATGTAAGGAACCTGTTAAGGCATTCATGACATTGAATGTTCTCTTCTGAATTAAAATTGCATTCAAAAAATGTTGTGGTTCGTATACGAATACAGCAATAAGTATTTAAACGTGAACATTTGAAATAACAACTAATCAATTTCCAACGTGGTTAGAAAATAGTCATCATAACACGGTAGGCTGTAAGCCTAACTGATACGGAATAACCAGTAGAACAATTCTGTATTGGTTGATCACAATGTAAAAAGGGGGACAATGCGCCCAAAGATGTTTTACAAATATAAGAATTGGGTGATGGGAATGTTGAATTATGGGAAGATTGGAATTTATACTTGCGTATAACATATATGCGTATATATATCAAGCGTGTATTCATTTAAATCATGATGCGACAATGGGTTTAATAACATAAAAACTTCATTGCTGAGATATCAAACCCTTACAAACGTATTTTTTCTTCACTATAATTGTTCAAGTTGAAATTTACTTGACGTTCTTCTCATGTGCACCTTTAACGTTTGTATCGATCACAATTGCACCATTTTCCAGGAGGCTATCGTAGCGAGAAACACCAAGATGGTAACAGAGGCGGCTGCGATGCTATCCGAAGCATGGGGCACTCCCCACCTTGGAGTGACCCAAGATGTACGAGCACCTCATATGGCCGTGATCGGACTTCCAAAGGACCTAACGGAGGCATACGTGAATAATACCGCGGTGGATCTGTTCTACGACCTCATGAAGGAGGGGTTGTCTCTGCGAGTCAGTAGCATCGGTGAAGATTACTGGTGTCGAATCTCCTGCCATGTATGGAACGACTGGGACGACTTTGAGCGAGTCCGTGACAGCGTAGCCAAGCTGGCCAAGAACAGCAAGATGAATACAGGAGAGAAGATACGACCACCCTACTTCCTACCTCACTCTGTCATGGACCAATGACCTGGGCACCATCTTAGTTTTGTCTGCTACTGTGTGTCCAGTAACTAATCATGTTTACTTCTTGATCTCCATATTGTGATTTTAATTGAAGAATAGTATGAAGTTTATAACATAGTTTACTCTGTTAAGTTCTATTAAGTCCCATAAGGCATTCCTTGAAGGTAAGGTATTACTAATTTTCTCACAATCGATGATAAAGGGGCAATTGTTTTTAGCATGTTGTAAAAACTTTGCACACTCATCATAGGTAGGCCTAATTTTAGTCCAAATTAGTGACATCCTGTGTTGTTTTTAAACAGATAACGTCATAAAGGTACAGCCAAATATCACTGATTTTCTTCGTTTGGTGTAGGGACATCAGGGATATGTACGTGTATTATATAATATGGTTAGAGTGCTACATCGTTACAATCCAACAACGAATGTCACTGTAAGCATAAAACTATATAATTCGTAGACTATTCCACACTAATACTGAAAAAAATATATATTCTCCCTCAAAAGGCAGATGTTTTGTCATTTTTAGGTCCGTTAATATGTACAAAGAATTTACAAAAGAATTTACAATTATGCATGATATTCATACTATTATACTTATATAGGACTATTTGTTTGGCATTGTTAGGTTTCGGGAATTAGTACAGTATATAGAACATCCAATTATGCATGATATTCATACTTTTATACTTATATAGAACTATATTATGTGTATTAAGCATTTGATAGGAGATTTATAAGTGTCACAGTTAGACTGTCAATATTTTGAAATATTTTTTGGACTTCAAACGACAACGGGTAATTAGAAAAATAACTAATATGAATAAATTAGCTATGAACTATTTTAATGCATAAATATGTCTTGCCAAATAAGGTTCTGAAAAGTAAGGGTGAAATCGAACAGCCCTGGTTGGGATACAGGGGTTTAAGGTAGCATACGCCTGTTAAAATCCCCATTGACTTACACACTATATCATAAAAGAAATGTGGTCTCTTAGTCTAGATAGAAGTCCTCACTAGCTAAACCCTACCCATCACTGGATAGCTGACAAGTTGGCCATTCATGGCACCATCAATTTTCCATATCATTACCATGCAGATTTTATTGCTATGAGAGCCCGAGGTTTTCGTCACTTGTAAACAAACCTTACTCGGTAGTATTCAATTTTGGTACGCTGCTCCTGGGAGGCCTAGAGGGGTCTAACATTGCCTCAATTTACACAAAATTGCACCACATGTACTTCATGCTCTTCAAGATGCAAGCCACAGAAAACTTGATAACATGTTAAAAAAAAGATGTTCTCGGGTTGCTGTTTGGCATTTTTCCTCGAATAGGAGTATGCCACCCTAAGACCCCAGAAGCTGCAACATTTTCTAACACTGTTACTTCTTTTTGTAGCCATCACTCAAGCACAAAAATATATTTCTGAGCGAGGAGTTACTTGTACTTCATTTTGTTTCTTTACAATGTATCTCTTCTTTTTTGTTCATGTTTCTTCGCAAGTTATGTATGGAGTAGGGCGGTGTAATCTTTGATGTGTGCAAAGGGGGCCGGGTGGCTACTTCTCATAGTCAGTCGAGGGAAAAGTTTGTTGGGGGACTTTCTTGGGGGACTTTTGGGGCACATCCCCAATTCACACTCCAGATTGCCGTGTTCCAAACACTTATACAATCAACACAATGGACTTTTTACCGATCAGTTTCGTAGCAAGATCATCTACTCCATGAACATTATCATATATGATGTATTTGGCGTTGGGCTTAAGAGTCAGCGTGCAATGAACCTATGAATAAGGTGTAGCCTAATGGTTCATATGACCCTGTGCACATGTCATCATTCAATATACGAGAGGGGTACGGATAAGCCTAACTGTTTGGAACTGGTGGCCACTGGGGGCCGAGGCACCGCCCGATCAAGGTTCTGAAGGCGTCGATTTGCACTTAAGTCTCGAGGGAACTGTTTTTATCATGACGTCGACAAATGCCCCGTTTGTTTCAAGGCACCTCCAGTTGGATCACTGAGGGGGTGGTCATGTTGTGATCACTGTTTTGGTGCGATACCTAGTTGCAGTCAAATCTGGAATTCATTCAAGTCCTGCCTTCGGTTGAAACCAATTATCCTATCACACAGTCTCGATTCATGGGGACTGGCGTGAGAGTGAATCTGCTTGGTCGTTTGGTTTCATGCCTGCAGGCTCCATCTTGGATGCTTTTTCTTTATAAGTACCAATTATCACTGATATAGCCTATACTATTATCTAGTCACATGATAAACCATCTCTTCACTGTGAGAACTTCCATCCCGATAAACTGTAGAAGGTAACTTGTGCAAGTACAAGTATGCATTCTCCCTAAAACATTGAGTTTGTAATGAGCCGTACCAGCTAATTACCCACAACAACTTTTGCTCTGGTTCCTCTACGCAAAATATGCCATGCATGCCACAAAACGCTTGGAAGCGATGTAACTTAAACAGCTCAAAGATAATATTTCTTTGAAAAATAACATTTTCGAAGTGTTTCTTGAAACTGGAGGAGAGCGAAAGGGGATCGTTAAAGATCAGAAAGAAGAAAACTCAAGAAAAATATGATTAAAGTCGTTTCGTTCTCTTTCTTCGAGCTAAAAGATTCAACACAAGTGCACAATTTTACATGTAATGTTAAATGATATCGGTGCTATGCTAATGACAAGGTGAACAAAAATTGAGGACTGTTTTGACAGGGCTACATTGGCCCCCAGTAAGCTACACTTTCTCTTTATTCTAATATCTAGGAATGCAAGAACATATCAGGTCACCCCCTCCCCCCGCCCCGGTCCCAAGGCACCCGAACGTTCTATCGAGTGCGTGTACAAAACTTTTTACAGAATATAACGGTTATATTGCAGCAGTAAACAGTACTAAACTCATTTGGTAAAATTGTGTTTACTCATTTTACTTGCACTCTTTATTAGAGTGTATGAGACAACAGCGGTAGTGGGTTAATGATAGGTTAATCTGATGATGTATGGAGTTAATCTTAGATACTTAGTTAATCTGATGGGTTAATCTTAGATACTTATGGAGGCCTTGCATACAGATACAATGTTCTGATCATTAACACTTGATCAATACACTCGATGACTGCAGATGGGAACTGTTGGTGTACCCCTCTAGCAATGTCATGTGTATTTTAAGGATACCAACAGGTAAGGATGGCCAGTAGATAGGGGGTTGGGAGAGCTGGAGGGAGATGTTACTTCAAGGTGTTGTGACCATTTACAAACAAATATGTGGAAAGATTGCATGAAGATACATATACAATCTAATGCACGGGAGTGTGTTGAGGGCTGGGAAGTTGAAAGGGTGGGGGGTTGAAGAATGGGATTTAAAATCTTCACTCACATTCTTTTCTCAAGACACATACCTTGGCAATACGATTACAGTAAATTTTTGTAATGTCGACGTCATGTGATCTCAAGAGTACAGCATCTTTGCATGATGAATATAGTCTTACTTGACCATAATTAAAATAATAACCAATGTCAGGCACTGTTAACCCCTTAATTATTAAATTATCTCTAATGAACCAACTAAGACTTCCTCCAAGATATCCTTACATAAAAATGACATTTTAAAAATTATTGTGTAATTTATCATTCTAGCCTTAAACACATGCAGAATCAGTTCGGACACATTTTCTCCACATTATATGAATTTAAAGATGACTTTAGGCACAAAAATGACTAGATCATTATTAACACACTGCTATCAGTCTAGGTTGTGTTTCTTTCCCTCTGTTTTAGTTTTTGAGGAATGAACCTTTAAATATCTGACACTCATCTGGTCTACTTATTCTGACACACTTGGTCAGTGATTTAGATGCAACACAAAATTCAATAGGAAAAATTTTTTATGATGGCCTCGAATAAAACATTTCCAATGCATTACAAGCTCGTCGAGGACAACCGTGTTTATAATGAAGTTAACAAAACATGATTTGGTTGAGTAATTAATTAAAATTAAAATTAATAAAACATTGCACTGAGGAGCCAATGTTGTCCTCAATTTAGCCTTAAAGGAGGATTCCAGGTGTTTTGCGTATTTGTAAAGGTGAATATATTGAAAACCAGAAATGCTATGGAAACATTTAAACTAGCACCCAAAGTTTACTTTCTTCTTGGACTATGACATATCCACACTTAAACTCTTCCTAACGTCATCCCTTAAGATGGAAGCAAATGTCCATAAACTGGACAAGCGACTACTGAAAAGGCATGAATATAAATGAAAATCTGGTGAAATGAAATAAATGTATATGGCAACGTGCACAGTGAGTGATACATCATGGCAATTGAATTGAGAATGTTTCCTCATTTCCTCAGCTAGTGAAAACTTTACGAGCTAATCCACATATCATCCCATCATATTAAAAAGCAAAAAAAGAGGAAGAAAAGAGCCAAAAAAAAACACAGAAAGGTGGGATTCTGATGAAGCTTGGTAGTTCTCAAGCAAACACTTCCAAATATTTCACATTTCAAGTTACCACTGTCAGCAAGATTATAAAGGAAAGAAAGGAAAAAAGAGTTACACTTTAAGCACTGATATCTCTAGTTATGAAGAAGACATTAGGATGGTAATCAGAAGTGATATTAAACTTAATTTTGTTCTGCCATGCAAAAATTAAAACAATGTGACCAGAATATTGATCTCTAGACAGATTTGATACTCAAGTAGTTTCGAGTGGCAGTATTTTTTTAGTTTCTTAGTTGACCAATGCTCTAATTCTCTCGTTTGTTTTTTGGGGGGGGGGGGTTAAAACTAAACAATAGACGTTGCAGCTTCGTCACAAGAACTATAGTGTAAATTCACTGCGTCCTTTACTCTATGCTTATCTCTCATATATTGATTCTTGTATGGACAATGAGCTCACCATCCCTTACACCACTCTCCCCTACCACTACACGCCATGTCTGTCCCCTTCATGTATAGAATCTCAACCATGATACAAACTGTAAATTCAGTGCAACATCAGCGATCAACCCTCAAGAAACCTCACAATATTTCACAACTCTTTGATTTGATTAACTTTCATTAACCAAGATCAAATAATGGTTGTAAGGCAAAATGCAGGGTTTTTAACCACGATTAAAAGTGCCTTTCATTTATTTTTACATTTTTGAACAGAAAAAGTGCATCTTAGACAATTTCTTGTAATACCTTGGTATGTTAAATTTAACGACAAAATCAATTAAAGTGCATGATTTTAGTGAGTTGTTTACATACACTTAAAACAATTCTATTATGCCCAACATAACATTACATAAAATTATGAATGATAAATACTGATAAGATCTAACCAAAATGCAGAGTTGTTTTCAATTATTAAAAAAAAAAAAAAAAACGCTGACTGTGAAACACCTCAACATGACTGTAACAGTACTATAGTGTTTGGTACGGAAGCTTCAAAGTGCCATCACATAAGAAAACTTTGCCCCAATAAGTCAACATTTTTCAGGAAATTTTTTAGATAACAAGGTAATATCTTATCAATAATCAGAAAAATGTTGGATTGCTCAGTTGCTTTAACTGAGCAATTAAACATTTCTTTGCAAAATGTTTAATTGACAACTTATCAGATCTCGTCAATTCAACAATTTTCTGAAAAATGTTCAACAACTGAGCAATCCAACATTTTTCTGATTTTTGATAAGATATTATCTTGTTATCTAAACAATTTACTGAAAAATGTCAACTTATGGGGCAGTTTTTCTTATGTTGATGGCACTTTTAAGCTTCCTTAGTATAGTCCTGTCACACTGAATCTCAGGTGGGTATAAACTGCATCTGTTATAACATCTAATGGGAGGTGTTAATAAATAAAATATTTAACACTTCACTGAAAAAGTATTAAACAAAACACCTGGCAGACTATTGTAAAATTACTAATTAGTATTGTGATACTGGTATGGAAAGAGCTGCAACATTGAAATGCACCATTTGATGAAGTTGAGCCAACTGGTTACGCCAACAAATCGAATTATACTGGATTGTAATGGTAAAGCTTTATAGAGAGTTGCTTGTCCATTAAGAAAATAGTAAGAAGACACCATCCTAGTCATGATTATGAAATCAAACTTAGACCCATCAATCTCTAATCAATGTTCCCCCCCCCCCAAAAAAAAAGAGAAGAAAAAAAAGGCAAAGAATCAAACTAAATCATGGCGACAATAAAGCTATATTATTAAATTTTTTTTTTAGTGAGACATGCAAAAAAGCAATATTGAAAATAAGCAAGACATTTACATTATTAATTTAATAACTAGTTAAAATGATTCATTTCAGAAATAAAAACTGATAAAAGCCTACGTTCTGACATCGGTTCGATAACAGTTCCAAATACCATCCACTCTACCGAATCAGAATGCACCTGTCTTTCCACAACTTGAAATATATCTCTCCTATTCTTTTCCTTATCTTTTTGCTACTTTCCTCTTTATCTTATTTCTTTCTTTCTTTTTCTTGTTACTCTGTTTCCCCATGCTTTGGATTTTTGTTGGCCTATTCACATCAGATCTGTTTCATAGCAATATTATGTCATATAAAGACACAACATGAAATGCCTGAAACGTAGTCAATTACTTATGGCTAAAATGCATGATTTGAATATGGTGTGAATCAGAAGGACTGAAGCAAGTTATAAATATCTAACTAAAAACTTTAATGATACTGTTATTAGGCTGCAAATGGCTTCTGTTCAAGTACTTACCCCATCTTAGTTCAATTTTTTGTATTTTTTTTCGTTGTGTGTGGAAAATTACACGATTTCCACTGAACCATTATTATTAAAACATTAATTGATAAAAAGTAATCATATTGCTGTATGTCAATGCAAAGTTGAAACTGAACAATTTGTAGCATGCATTAATTAATCATTTATTACCATTATCATAATTGTTGTTTTCCTTTGTGTTATAAATAGACTATAAAGGAAATTGAGATTTTACCATAAAACATGATTTTTGTAGCACAAATTTCATAGCGTCCAATAACTGTCACCAGTTTGTTGCTTTCACTTGAACAAAATACTCCCAATATTATGACTCCAAACAGATGAGTTACCTCAGCAAACTAATTATGCTTAATGCAAAACTGCTACACTCTGTAAGCAATGGTTACTAAAAAGTGACTAAAACAAGTTGGTACCATCTGTAATTTTCCGATAAAGAGATGTCACAGAGTGAAATCTGTTGAAATGTTCTTGGCCATCTCCTCTAAAGAACCGAGCCTATGTCCCAAATATGTCATCTAAACTGTCCGATGATAAAAATCATGCTACAGCTAGAGTGTCTGACCCTCCCATTAATCTCTGACCCCTCCATTTCACAATTCTGAAGTGAAAAGTTGCCTTCTCACATTTCTTACATTTTCCTAACATGCCTTAATACAGTGTACATTATTCCAGCTACATAGTTTCCTAATGATATGATCAAACTTTCTAGTTCAAAATGTTGTAAAACACATTTCTTTTACTAACACCCTGTAATGTGACTGAGAAGGAAGTAAATATATTTGCTCACACCTCCAGATCCCAGCACAGAGATTTAATCCGGGCACGGGCCAGGGTTGAACACAAAGAGTCGTCGTTAATCTACATTTTCTCTGACAACTATCCCTGACTCAACTCAAGGTGACTCATGATTGTTTGTGACAAGATGTGTAGGGATGTATCGTGCAATACTTCTGTTTGTGTAACCGCAGCATCTCATTCTTCTCTGGATCAGATCAAGTACTATTGTAAACGTTAAATGCATTTTGACTCGCAAGAGATACAACCTTAGCAACGGATTGATGGATTCGATCCAGACTGTGGGTCAACCTACCCTATAAACGTTCCTAGTAGATTACATATTTATGTTAAACTTAACACGGCAACCCCACATCATTTGCATAAAAATGAGGAGGGGTTTAACAAATTTGCATACCAGCTTTAATACAATCAATTTAGATAATCTGAAAGGTATGCTGATATCCATTCCTAATAATGCGATGATGAAGTTCTAATGCCATATTAAAAGCTCTCCTTTCTTCATTAATGCTCTTCTTTTTTTCTTTTTCTTTTTTGCTTTTTGATGTCTGTATATTAAACTTCCAGGTGTGATATGTTATATAGTACAATAACATGCAAAGTATTCAAGCTATATCTTGCAACAAAAACAACACATAATAAACACATTCGAGCACCATATAATTTATCCCAAACTTTCCATACATTACACCATTTTTGACCAAATAATGCCATCTGATATAGTCCACATCCTGGTCAATGTAGGCTCCACTACATATGTCCAACTACATATCAAAGCTTCCATTTGTTATTTTTCTTTGTTAGCATGCTAATATTCCATACCTTGTAGCTACAATTTGCAAACTTGTTTTCAAGAAAGGCAAAGAGTTTTTTGTTTCTTCGGTTGATAAAAAGGCCAGACACTTTACAACAAAATGCAACAAAAGTTTGCAACTTCAGAAAAAGTTTACTATCTGCAAGCAGATTGACCAAGACCATGGTACATTCAGAAATGTATACTTATATGCAATGTATACTTATATACTTATATGCAATGACTAAATATTCAAGCTGTATCTACTCTCGAAACATACCTCCCTAAACTCCTTAAAAATTGGTTGTATTCAAAAGCTTAATGTAAAACAACTAAAAGAAGATTAAATTTAAAGCAGAAAAGCCTGAACCTATCAGCTATTTTACAGCAATAATCACATTTTTAATTTTTTTTTTATAATGAATTGGCTCAAAATACCATTTTGCTCTAAGTAGAAGGGATGCTAGTTGCAGGAGCAGAAGATGGCATATTCTGTTCCTTCTTGGGACGGCCTCCTCCAGTGTAGCCCATGGCCCACAGGTCTATACCGTGGTGCTTCTTAAGGTGATTTTTAAGACTCACGTTATGGGTGAATGACTTCATACAGTTGTCGCATTTGTACGGTTGCTCCCCTGTATGCTGCCGCATGTGGTACTGCATATTGGACTTTTGGGTGAAGCCCCGCCCGCACGTGGGGCACATGTAAGGCTTGTCGACTCTATGGACGAGTTCGTGCCTCTCCAGATCCATTCGAAATCGGAATGACTTTGGACAGGTCCCACACTTGAAAGCTGCCGGAGGGTTGGTGTGTTTAAAGAGATGTTTGGGGAGGGATGATGGCGTGAACTTTTTGTGGCAGACGTTACAGGAGACCAGCGACTGCAGATGAATGCGGTTGTAGTGGAGCGAAAAGTACTCCTTCTGATAAGAGTTCCCGCAGACGTCGCAGAGGACGTACACCGGCTTGTCGTCCGAGCCCCTGCACCGGTGCTTGTTGGTCCGTTTCGAGACACGGATGCCTCGGTGACAGTTTGGACACTGCGTCCTGATCTTGACCCATTTCTCGATCAGGGTTATGACCTGATCCACTTCGAGGGACTTGGACAATTGTTCGATATCCACTCCGGACTTTCTAAATTTATTAAGGTATAAGCCTTTGGGTTCGCTCTGGCAAGATAGCATTGTTGACTGTTGGCTGATCCCCTCTAGGGGCTTCTGTCTATTACTGGCATCCGTAGCTGGACTCCCTGCATCTGCCTCCGAGCTGGTCTGACTCACCGAACTCGCTTGGGAGGTCGCAATGGCGGCAGCATTTAACAAAGACACGTGGCTGTCGATTGATGAAGGTGGCATTGGTGGACATTCATGGCTACGACTGATGTTTGGTGGGAATCCTCCCCCCGGGAGAGGAGGGAGACCTCCCTCACCCAGTGCATGATGAGAGAGCCCCGGTATGTACGGTAAGGCACCAGTAGCACTCAGAGCACCAAAGACTGCACCGTGTGGAGCACCATGTAGAAAGGCCATCGCATTTGTCGCTGGTGGGAGAGCTTGGGAGAGTGCCGTCATTACAATTTCGGACGTTGGGGGCATCCTACTTTCTGCCTCTTGGTGGGACAGAATACTGGACAGTATGCCAGAGACTGGTGGCAACCTCTTATTATGCTGCTCATCCTCCCCCCTGAAGGATTTGTCCTCGTACTTCCTGCCGGTGAGAAATTCAAACGCCGTAGCTGTACGTGCCCCCACGGTGATCTCCAGTTTGGAATAGACCTTAGCGAGGTCATCTACGACTTCCATGTGACCATCAAAGAGATGGAGGGACATATCGGTGATGCATGGACTCTCGTACTGGCAGATCTTACACTGGTACTGCTTCATCAACTCGTTCCAACTGATCTTAACGATCGGTCTGAAACAAAAAGCAAGAGGAAGACAGAATTAATGGAAAAGGTAGAGAATTGGACTTGAGAAATTAAGAGACGGACCTGTGTTGGACACAGGTAAGCATCATTGATGGATAACCCTACAGACACGTGATATTTGGTTTAATATTCAAGGGTAAAAGCGGAAAGGACAGAAGTCATGACATAGACCGATTTCTCAAAAGGTTTTAGACCAACACGTTTCTTTGCAAGTTCATGAGAACTAAGTTTTACAGCTTATTAAATGATTGCACTTTTTCTGAGCAAGAAGAATTGAAAAATGGTATTGCTAAGGAATGTTGCAATTAACTGCTTCCTCAAGCTGTGAATTTGGGAAATTATGCAAAAATGTTTACATTCTTGTAGAAAAGAAATCCTACTATTTTCATAAACAGACCTTCTAATGGACATAGCATTGTTTGCACAGTCTTAACTTTGAGACTTAAACTGATCCCATTAAACAAATGAACCAGAAAACAAAAATGTTTAGTTGTTCCATTGCCCAGACATACTCATAGCGTAGTAAGCGATACATGTTCATATTCTTGAACTTGTGCACACCAAAATGAAGAGGGTACAAGGAATCAGTGGTATTATCCAAGTACATCTATAAAACTAATTAGACATACTTTTTCAGAGATATCTGATTAAGAATTTTATGTTCACTGCTTAATATTCATGATATGCACACAAAAAACATCACAGTTGATTGTATGCATGTAGTGTGACAAACCTAATATGCCAAGGATGCAACCCATGGAACGTTTGGTTCTTGCCTTGTGTTTAAAAGCCATTTCTTACAATTTGATACAAATTAATTAAGTCATGAAAATGTGCTGATTATGTACCAACATCACCATACCAGTATCAACCAAATTTTACATTGAGCCCCACCCATTTATTAATATTCATGAGATGGGAACCAAAAACAATCTATTCATCACAGGCATCTACCTACCAAGTACAGTATGACTTTGATTCAACTTGAGTTTGTTGAGATGTGGTGTCTACAAGCTGTTTTTGAGGATTTTCCATTAAGCCCCACCCACTCATGAATATGAATGAAATGACACTTGTTGTTGCAAAGAACATGTACTTACTATGTATTTACATCACCATACCATGTTTGAACTAAATCGGACATAGGGTTGTAGAGATATTGACTTTCTAAGGATTTTATGTTAAGCCCCACCCACTCATTAATATTCAAGATATGGGAACCAAAAATAATCAAGGGGCATCTACCTACCACGTATGACACAGATTCAACTTGTGGTTGTTGAGATATCGTGGTTACAAGCTAGCCATCACATAGACACACACTCATGCCAGCACGATTGCAAAGGTTACTGAACTTTCGGCATCGTAACCAAAACTGACAAAAGCTTCACATCAATACCTAGTTCCAGTGAACAGATAAGCCACAAATTTTGGCAAACCACTAAAAGACAACTCCCAAGGTACAAACAAAACAATCAAAATTGTGCTGACATTTTAATATTAACATGGTTACAATTTCATGTTTGTGTTGATACTGTGTGTATAATGTGATTAGATCATCTCTTGATTATTGTATATACTGTAGTGTTATTCTTTGTCTGCTGTAGTGCTGATAGTCGACTCTTTCTTTTGTGGTCAATTAATCGCATAGCTCTTCTTGCGATTACTTGTTTACAGTTATTAGGTCATCACTGTCATGTTTACATTGCAGAAATACAGTCAAAACAAATCTTTTCCATGTGTGCACTGTTTTTATTTGTTCTTTCGTGCCTTAACGTGTGGTGTCTAAATCATGTTAAAACATCTAATAATAATAATAACAATATTTGCTGACAAACTGCTTAAGTGTTGTTTTTGATAGGTTAGGCCATTATTCCAAAGCAGTTTATCTGTAGTGCTAATTTGTAGTCGAGAAATCGCAACTTAGGTTTTGAGCGCGATTAATCAAACTTCCAAAGTGTAATCGCTACTATTGCCAATTAATCGATTACGACTATCAGCACTAGTCTGCTGCACAGATTAAAGAGATGTAAGTTGAACAAACTGTGCTTCTTGTGAAGTAGATCGAAACTTGGTGTGGTAATAAACTGAATGTGACTCATGTGGCATGATATACCCTCATTTTCTTTTTGAGGGTGGGGGGAGGGGGGAGGGGAATCCTTGCAGTAATCATTCTCACACGGTGAATTGTCACCACCGGGGCATGAAAAAACGTTACTTGGAGATAATTGTTTCAGAGTGATACACTGTAATTCAGGCAGAGTGTGACCAAGACTTTGAATTGAGTTTGCATGTTGTAACACAGACTTGTAGTGAGTCTGTACTTGTACACACATTCTAGCATAAGTTGCTGATATATAACTGTACTACCTAGATACCAGAGCACCAAATACTTGATCGTAGAGTCTTGAATTTGTGACTCATAGCAAGCTGGTTGATTCTACGTGTACTCGTACTCATCATGTTGTAATTTTACTAAAAGTCAGCTGCACAATACAGAATAGGAAAACCACAAGAGTGGTGTAAAACGGTATTCAGTTTGTTACTAAGGCAACCAAAGCATATCATTGTAATTAAAACTATGCACTTTGCAGACACATATGCCACTTTACAGAATTTGACAATTCACAAATATGCCTGTTCTGATGGCAGAGTGGTTCTAAATATATATACAATCGTGTACTCTGATAGTGACTGACGTTAACAGACTTCTATACATGAATTCCTCTCGCTTTAAAGATTCTCTGACATCAAACGTCTGTGGAATCTAATGTCTACCGATGATTATTGGATTCACTTACCAAGTATCGATTTTACTAATCTGTGTGTATAACACTCAGTTGTTTACATAATGCAGAGGAATCACATACCCACATAAAACATTTGACAAGCTTCAAATACATAACTAACACACACACAAGTACACCCTGCTAATAGATCTATTACACACACGTATACATACACGCATACATACACGCAAACATGACAAAATGCATCATACATCTCTCTGTATGTATGTTCATACATACATACATATATTCATGCACAAACTGTAGCATGTATGGATCTTAAGGTATCTTTCACTGTCAGCCAAGGAACCCTAATAATGAACACACACAAACACACACAGGTGTGTTTTACATTCAGACCGAGGACCCCATTGTGTTTTCCATTGTTCAAATCCACCTAGCCTAACCTTAACCATATCCCATAACAATAGAATTCTTTTAAGGACGCGGTGATCTTTAGAAATCACATCCGAGGACCTGGAATTCTTTTGTTCAAGTCCTCGATTAGAATACAAAACAAGTGCACACACACACAAACATAAACACATGTGTGTTTTACATTCAGACCGAGGACCCCATTGTTTCTTCCATTGTTCAAATCCAAGTACCCTAACCTTAACAATACCCCATAACAATAGAATTCTTTTAAGGACGCGGTGATTCTTTAGAAATCACATCCGAGGACCTGGAATTCTTTTGTTCAAGTCCTCGGTCAGATAGAAAAACAAACACACACACACATACAGCCTTACTTTGAATTTTTGCCTCTTCTTTGCCTGACAGGGGCTGTAGTATTCCGAGATGGTTTTCTTCCTCTCTTAGCCGGAACTGTCGCTGCTCCCTCCTCTGCCCTGGCTTTTGGCTTCGCTGGTCGTTTGGCTCTCACCGTCTTCTTGGGCTTTGCTGGTTTCCGGGGTTTCCTAGTCCGAGTAGTGGTACCACCTGTCACCTGGGTTGCATCTTTCTTCACCTGGCTCTCACTCAACTTCCTACTCTGCTTGAACTTAATCTTTAAAGGTGCTCTGGGGTTGTTGTTTTCTAAGATGTATTCACACTCAGTCCTCTTATTGACAACGGAGGAGGAGTTCAGTCCGCTAGACGAATGAGACCGTAACTTGGTCTTGTGGAAGTTCAGCGGTTTGTCGTCATCGGCAGAGTCGCTGCGATACCCTGCAGGCTGGAAATCCGCATCCGAAGCGTGATCGTCCGCATCGACACCCGACTCTAACGAAGAATCCTCCGAGAAAGAAATCACTCCGACTCTGTCTAAAGAGCTCAGATTCTTACCCCGATATTCGTTTGCATCCGTGACGTAGAGAGGATCACTGGGTTTAGTCTTATAGATAGGAACGGGTGAATACGGCAAGTATGCTTCGTCCAATTTTCTCTTGCGTGGCGTCCGTTGTCCACCTTTCCTCCGATTTACAGATGCCACTTTGGGCTGAGCGGCTTTGCGTCCGGGTCTTAACCTTGGCCTACCTTCCGATGCTAAGGTCGCACCAGATTGTTGGACGTTCTGTTCTTCCATGTCATCAGATATGAAAACCTGGTCTGGAGAAGTGTGACTTTGACGAGACGGCCTCCGGCTCTTCCTGCTGTTACTTCTATGGAGGAAAATAAGAATCCCATCAGTTAACTTTTAGAGTGGACGAAATGCTCAAGATACTATTTAAATAATCATGGTTCTACTTTAATCTCCAGACTCAATACTGACGTACATATCATATATATCATGTAAAGTTATGAAAAGTAAATATTGAGAAAAATAATTTCACAAGATATTTGTACAACAATGGCAAGATCCCAACAAATAAGTGGTCATTTCATGTTACCAGGGTGGGTCAAGGAGATTACCCTGGTTGATAACTGCTCTAGTAGCAAGATTTCAATTACTTGTAAGAAACATATAATATGAGTCAAATTACTGTTCCTGGGACAGAAAGGATCATTGAACAATTCTTTCAGTTTGAGCAGTTTATAAATAGCAGTCAAGCACATACTGTACAAAGAGGATTTATGTGTAATGTTTATTTTGTACACAGTAGCTGCTATGGTCAAAATACTAACATTAGATCTGACAGTATGTCATAAATTAATTCTCCAGAAATTAATTCTACAACCCGATAAATTCTTCATTTTATCAATAGTCTGGTTTCAATTGAAATTTCAATTTAACTTCCATAGAACATTTATAAAAGTTGATGCATAGCTCACTAAGACCCACTCACAAGCATTTCTTTTTAGCTAAGTTGGATTTGATGACACCAAGCTTAAGAGACCATTACTGTACAAGACTTACAGCATTTGTAAATGCTGTTAGATTACTGTAATGTGATCTCTGTACTGAAACTGTTCACTGTATAGTCCCTGTACATGATCCCTGTACCTGTACTGAAATTGTTTTATGCTTTGCATAAAGTATTCCCTAAATATATATCTCACAACACCCCACAACAGAGAGGTATAAATGTAAGCTTAGAATGACTGTCAGAAATGTAAAAGGGCAAATTTCTTCAACTGTGTAGGAACTGCACAATGAACTGGGCAAGAGAATTGGTTTCTAATTATTCAAAATTCTTAAATATACAATTAAAAATGGCTGCTTATTAACTGATTGTATTGATGTAAAAGCTCAGGGTTGACTTCTGAGCTGAGCCTTTATCAGTATAATTTTCAAATGGCATAACACAACTTTCCCAAATGTGTCAGAATTCCACATTTATGTGAAAACAATGCCATTGCTCCTTCAACGGATGGGGCCGATGACACTCCAACACTCCCAGGTTTTGTTATTGACTAGCAGGGTTAACTTTTCTTGACTCTTACTTTGCACTTTTCTAACTACAATACCTAGCCTACTGTATATTGGTATAATTTTAGCAAATTACCGTGAACTGACCTATCTAACAATGATATGCAGTCATCAAATTCCATCTGCATTCGTTGATACCCCTCTACGTAGATTTTTAACTTGAATTAACAGAAAAAGGTTCTAGTGATCAAAACTGACCTCCACCATGGACAATTGTTCGGCTATTGTCATTCCCCCTCGTGGATACCAACTTATATTCCACTACACTTCAAATATTGTTGTGAAAGGAGTAACTTACCGAGAGGGTTTGGCATTAGTTGACAGCTGTTCGACCTGCACTTTATTCGAAATGTAGAAATTCAGCAAAAACCCTGCAAAGTCTGAATGTCTGTCCCCAAATCCACTCTCTGACATCACCTGCTGCCATTTGGAGTCCACAGTGACATCTACCTTCATCTGTGTCGGTGCATCTCTTTCGGGTTCTGGCGCAAGATTTTCCAGGGCATTTGCAGCACTACCAGCCGGCTCGGGTTCGGTTGCCTTTGAACGCTGGGATTGGACCCCGGTATCTTTCTTCTCTTGTAAAACATCTTTCGTATCTTCTGCCTCATCGATCGGTGGTTGCTTAATAAATGCTGGGTATTTCGATTGGACTTCTACAGATTCTACTGCAGCGCCCTCTTTCTCGGACTGCACAACTTTGCCGTTGTTTGCGACGGGGTGTTGGACGGTGATGCTTTTGACATCGTGAGTTTCATCCATCTCTGCTGCCTTTGGTCCATCGGTGTTCACTGCTGCATCTTGACCATGCGTTTGTTCATTTTGATGCTGACCCTTCTCCTCCGTCTGTGAATGTTCCGTTAGACGGGGAGCACTCTCACATTCCTCCGACTCATCGACCTCATCGTGTCTGCTGTTCTCCTCATCCTCCGCTTCGTACTCTCTTGATACATCTTCTGCCATCTTCGCATCAGCTGCGGTTACTTCTCCGTTCTCCTCACGCTGGTCGGGGTCGTCCTCGTTATAATTAGTGACATCTCTCGCAGCTTCTGGAGAATTCACCTTTTCGAGATGTAAATTCACATCCTGTGGTGAATTCCTTACTGCGTCATTCTCAGAGGTGATATCCTTTTCCGATTCACGAACGTCAGAGAATTTCTGTTGAGCGGAAACTGGAATTGTCTCTTCTGGGGATGACGTACCGCCCTCACCTGTTGGCCTGGCATTCAGAGGAGTGGGAGATGCGGTCATCTGCTCCCTGACATTCTCCATTGTCTTCTGTCCAGGTGCAGCTATGTTGCCAACCGAATGACCACCATGTTCACTGCTACCGACTGCCTTTCTATATAATTCATGCCCATAAAATGGCATGTGCAGTGGTGGGAGGTGACCACTAGACTGGTGTTTTGTATGATGAAAACTGTTTCTCTGACCCCCGTCGGCATCTGTCTCTTGATGCGCTTCCGGTGGCTCGCCTTGTATTTCAGTGTAAGGGTAGCTAGCCATGTTTGTACCATCAGAGCTATTGACATGCAGCCTACTACGTGATAAGTCTTGCGGTTGGGAAGGACTGGATCGGTCTGGTGGGTGTGGGTCCGGTGAGTCATCACTACTGGATTGGTATCTATGCTGCTGTTCTGACGAGTGCTGCCTCAAACTCTCGTGTGGCAAACTCTCCCTGTGGACCGGATGCGTTAAATGTTTGGTGTTATCTGTGACCACTCTATACCCATGTGACAGGTCAGGAGGTTGAAAAGGATTGATTGAGCCTCTATGGAAATGGTCACCTACACCAGCCTGCGAAACATGTGCGACGTCATAATGTCCCCTCATACTGGCGGATCCATCATCGGCTGTCTTGGGGTGATGTCTGTAGTCGGAACTTTGCTTGCCGAGGTCGGGCATGAATCGAGAATAGTAGCTCGGCAAGTCGACGGGTCGATAAATAGAGTTTTGGTCCACCTTGCTGGCTTGGTGTACATTCTCTGTCTCCATACCAGCTTGCCTCAGACCGTCGGAGGATCGATGCTGTGATGTATCGTGGTGTGAAGCATGGTTTGATTTATCAGCATACATAGCAAACCCACTCTGACTGTGATTTCCATAACAGTAGGACGAGTTGCCATGCATGGATGCATTCGGCATGACGTGCGGGTGATGCATTCGGTCATGTGATACGTCACCTGAAGAGCTGCTGTGATGACCATGGTTGGACGACTGCTTACCACCATCGTGCAGGAGCTGCTCAGGGTGGTGACCCCCGTGACCGGCCACAGGACTGTGTTCGCTGTGCGAAGTGGATGTGATGCTACTATGAGATCCTGGTTGGGCAAGGTTTGGGTCATGTTCTGTTGATGGCGGTAGGCCTGGTGGAGGGAGGTACGTCACATGATGTTCCATGGTGAATTAAAGTGCAGATGAGGGTCTGAGATGCTTGGCCACACACAGCTCTGTAAAGAAAGCAAACCAGAAAGCCAGTTAGCTTTGTGATTCCTTGGCATATCATTTGCTCAAAATTCCACATATCTGACCTCCGTATTAAAGCAAGTGAGTTAAATTTGTCCAGGAATTAAGTGAGAACCAGAAAGATCAGAAATGTCCATGTGCATCAACCAATTAATGCACTGGTAAGGATTTTACAGTTAAGAATTATTATCCCAAAATGTTTCAATATCCAGAAAGAACAGTCATCCTAGGTGAAATATAGACACATAGGTGTATGAGCTAAATGGACATTTTCTTTTACCAATTTTGAGCTGGCAAATCAGCTCTGCCACCAACCATCCCTTTAATAATTGCTATTGACGAATGAGAGTTACATGACTGTTGTTTATACACTGCCGGCAAGGAAAAAAAAAACTTCCTTTCTGGCAATTTGTCCATACTGATTCAAACTGATTCTTGGTGATAGTACTGATTGGATACAATCAATTTGATGATAGTAAAAAAAAGCATGCATTTCTTGTCCATAATGAATGTCAAAACAACTGATGGCATGTATAATCTTCCTTAGATTGTCTGAATTTCTAAACACAAAATTTTACAACTGAAATCATCCGGTATATGTACAAATCTATTCACTTCCAAATGAATTAGAAAGTAAGACATTGCAGACAGCCCTTTCTGATTTTCCCCAGACAAGTACTGACATTGCTTACAAATTCTCAATCAATTCTCAACCACCAGAACATTAATAGTATGTTCCATATATACCTGCACATGCACATGAGAACATAGATAAGCAATCACTGGGGCATATCTAATTGTGCATTGTACCAAGCTTGAGCTGTCATGGTTGATTCACACTTTATCATGATAAGGCAGTTTTCTTCATGTTCCATAATAAAGGTTGCCTCCATTACTGTAACAAACAAACATCTCAAAAATCTCAAATGTTTTTGTCGTAGGGCTTCTATTTCATTTCGATAAAAGGGGTACACAAATAAACAGTGTGTCTCACTGATTTACTGTACCTTCATACTCATTTCTCCAGATTTCTAGTTTATCAAAGAATATTTAAAGTTGACTTAAAGACAAGTTTCTATTACATCACCTCATATGATTCAAGGAGCAGAATGAAATCATGAATCCTGCTTCAAGCCTTCATCTATTGTGACATAAATGTGACTGATAAAGCTTTTGGTTGATACTCACTTGACTGTGCATCTCAGTGGTTGTTTTCACTGAGCTACAGCACATTGATATTTAACTGAACATTATATAATCAACACACATTAGTATAGAACTGTATCATCATTAAAGTATTACAATTTGGTTGCCTTGACCCATGTAATGGGCATGTACAGTATGTTCAGCAAAAAATGTACACATTAGTACAGAACTATACATAACACTGTTACCTTACAGTATCTCACTTGACCGATGTCATGGACTGATGTTACTAATAATATTTAGCTAACATTGGTATAGAATTGTTACACTGTTAGTGTCCGTCCCACATTTCACTGTGGATGCCTGTACCCTAATTTGTAAACATATTCTAAGTACAACAAATTAAACAAGGTTTAGATTATAGTAGTACAGAAATCAAGCTATTTTGCACTTTGCTCTGATAAAATATATTGTTACAGTTTTTGGGGGATATAAGTTTGTTTTTAAGCAAACTCTCTAGAGGAGATCCTACTTTTAAGTCAAACACTTCAGTGTCTAAAGGATTATGGTAGAGATCCAGTTCAACTTTAACAAAATAGTTACAGTTTTTAATTAAATGCAATGTCCCTGCATGTATGTTCAGTAACCTGTATTTAGGCTACTTCAAGAAAATGATCTAAACATAAACACATGTATGGAAAGTTGGGTTAAGAATCTCATCAGTAAGAAATTGGCATGATTTCCATACATGACATGTTGTTCCACTTTTAATATTAAATGAGTATAAGAACCTTTTAGAGCTAATTTGACTTTCATCAAATCTATAATTCATAATTATTTGTCACTGTGGTGTTAAAACCATTTTTGCAGACAGCGTGCAACTGCGGAGTTGGTTAGGCTTCACTATGCCTTACACTAACAACGGTTTGGTATAAAAACAAAGAGAAGAAATAAAGTTTTTTCTGTCAGCATAACAATACACTAGATGTGGCCAAACATCTCATAAATGATTTCTTGGGGAAGTTTTCTACATGCCAATGGTCATACTTTGCAAACTATATAAACTAAGGAGTTTTGAAACAAGTTTGCTGTCCTCACTATGCCTTGATTATTTGCGAGCAGTTTCAGGGTGGCATACTCCTATTGGAGTCTTTATAAATCCGCTTGAGTGTTCTCCTTCAGAAAAGTGCCAAAATGGAGCAAAAGAACATCTTTCCTGATATCTTATCAATCAGGATCTGGTTTTATGTGGCTTGCATATTCAAGAGCATAAGGGTAGGAGGCGGGGGGGGGGCTGCAGCCCACCCAACCAAATATTTTTGTGAAAATTCGGGCAATATGCTGAGAATTTTTCGGGTACCTACTGAAAGAAAAAAAATTGCAATGTGTTTTTCAATGATTAAACTTATATTATTATTATCATAATTATTGTAACAACTTCCCCAATAATTGTAACCAATATGGAAGGGTAATAACACAGGGAAATGATTGTATGTTATTGGCATGCATTGTAATAACCGATGCATGCCTTGATGCCTATATGATATGCACATTAACATGTTGGAAAAAAAAAAAATTTGGTTTTATTTTTCGGGCAAGTCGTTACAGCCCCACCAAATCAAATTGGGCTCCTACGCTTATGTTCAAGAGCATGAATTGAGGTACAAAAAGTGGGTCAATTGAGGCAATTTTAGACCCGTTAACGGCTGTAAGGAGCAGAATACGAAAATTGTACTGAGGCGCTCATAGCAAAAAATCTGCATGGTCATCTGCGGAAAATTGATGGTGCAATAAACGGCCAACTTGTCAGCTACCCAGTGATGGGTAGGGTTTAGCTAGTAAGGATTAGACCTAGAGACCACATTACTTTTGTGATTTAGGGTGTAAGTCCATGGAACTTTTAATAGACGTATGCAACCTCAGAGTCTCACTCGACACCGCTTGATGGTAGAAAACAGATGCTTTGTCAACCTTAAAGTCTCAATACGTGTTTGCTGATGAATTTCAGAAAACAAACTTCCCGAAGCAGATTTAATGTTTCTTATTCTAAATGCACTCTGACCAGGTGGGTTTAAATGGCGAAAAGCTGTCGCAATAAAAACACAAAACAATTATTTTCTGTTGCCCTTATGGTGCAAACGATTTACAGTAAAATCACTGCAACCGCCCATACCAGCATGTTCATTACACAAATGTAAGCTAGATACTTGTATCGTCCGCTTTTTTTACCCAATTTCACGGAGGAAACGTTTGAAAACACCTTTTCATTCCTTGCAATGGAGGATATGACACAATTTTGCAAGCTACATCGGTAAGACTAATTCAGATACTATTCAAGAGAATGTACCTACCACTGACTAGCCAGTGAAAGTCCTAGGTCTAACGGTTGTAAACAAAACAGAGAGATTTGATTGGCGCATGATCTGTTGGGCGAGGCTAAGTTAGTACAGTAGAACTGCTGACAGTGTGACACAGAAGCCATCCATATGCTGATGTTCCTAATTTGAATCTGTCTACCAAGATGTCCATTCATCTTGTTCATGATTCTGACAATTGTTTTTGGTAACATTCTTTTTACCTTTTGTACATTGCTTCTCCATTGGTAGCAGAAGTCTAAAATGCGTATTAATCGGAACAATAACCTTTCC
>KN894197.1:1389-14323 GCA_000934455.1 Apostichopus parvimensis
AATCCTGTATGATTAGTCAATTTGATTACGAACCCGCAGTAATAGCATCATTCTGGAATAGTAATAATATAATCACCATGCATGTGATAACTCATTAATTTTTATTGACGTATTAAATTGACAAAATTCCTTGTTGACATTGTTTGCTAAAGATCAAATACCACTTATAGATTTATTTGATTGCTTGACGATTTTACGTGAAATTTTATATTTTCTTGTATACAATAATCACTTATAATTCTATCTTTGTTTCTGTTTTTCTGGTCTTTCTTCCAAACGACCTTATGAATCGGTATAGATTAAACAGCTTGCACTTTTTGCTTCATAGTAGCCCCGGTCTGACTTGATCTTCTTGCCATTAGTTCTTAAAATAACACAGAAAGAAGAAAAAACAAGAAAAGCTATAGCAAAGAAGTCAAAATCAAATTCTCGTTTAGTTGAATGCCAAGTAAATACGAAATTGCTATCTACATCTGACTACGAAAAAGGAATCGTTTATATTAATAATGTTCTTATTTTGTTAAAGATGATCTCATCTGGCATAATTAGCAGCTGGGGTCAACAATTGCTTCTCTAACAAAACATAACTAGAAATGATTTCAAATCAGATTACAATTGCAACCTTCTAGTCAAGGTTTGTCAACAAATTAAGTTTTATTAGCCAATCAGTTAATTGATTCCATTGAGTTCTCAACTTTTCGCTTCCCAAACATTTGTTTTTGTCACTTATGATTATAACTGAGACTTTATCTTCATTACTTGAAATGCAGTTCGAAAGCTCAAGCTATGAAATCGTCATTGTATGGTGTATTCTTCTTCAAAATCAGATAGGTAGCTCATTATACTAAAATTTGAAAAGTTGCAATGTCATATTTATACATGTGGAACTCACCATTAAATTAATTCGTACTTCATATTGTCTTATAATCAAATGAATTTTATATTCTATGTTTATTTGACTGCATAACCGTATAATTATTCAATGTTAACGTGACTGCTTTACTACCAGATTTACGCCACCCCCTCCCCTCCCCTCCCCACCCCTCCCCTTCGCATCCCCATTCCTCGTGGCCTACGTGACCATAATAACATTTAGTTTTGAGATCTACGTACTCTAAAGACGAGAACAATACTCAAATACCGATGGACAATTTAAACTTTGTCTTCGTTATACCTTAACTTTCGAACTCGTCCATAATATTCGATGCGTCACAGTTTCTCCTTACATGCATAAGTCCGGAGGGGTAATGGCATACATGCCAGGGAAATCAGCTAATATTCGCCATGTTTGTGATGTATTACAGACAGACAGAGGGGCTAATGAGTTCAACTTGATACCTGTGGTGATATCAATATAAATTACGAGGACTGACTGATTTATAACTAGCAGTGTATACATGTAACAATAATACATATTACTTCTTTATTTTACAAAACTATGATTTGTAGCATTTAGTCTGAAAAATGGAAGTCTGTGGCTTTTATAGTTATGAAAATACCAGACATGCTGGTTCACATTATGAATTAAAAAAATAAAATAATGATTACTCAAAAACATTATTATGTCGAATTTTGCATAGATGAATGTATGATTCCGAGTGTATGAGAAACGATTTCACTTTGTTGTAATATATGTATTAAACAGGAAACCCCTTCATAGTGTTTAAGTATAAAAGAAATATTTTATTGGAGTACATAGAAATACATGAAGATATGTAGATGTATAGATGTGGATGTAGATGTATGCCTAGATGTAGACATAGACGAAGATGAAGATAATGATGTAGATGTAGATATATAGATGTAGATGTAGATATCGATGTAGATATGAATGTAGAGTAGATGTAGATATATATGTATATGTAGGCCTAGATGTAGATATCGATGTAGATATCGATGTAGATATGGATGTAGATGTAGATGTTGATATATATGTAGATGTAGGCCTATATGTAGATATAAATGTAGATATCGATGTAGATGTAGATATATGCATGTAGGTATGGATGTACATATAGATGTAGATATCGATGTAGGCCTAGATGTAGATATAGATGTACATGTATATGTAGATGTAGGTCTAGATGTAGATATGGATGTAGATGTACATATGGATGTAGATGCAAATATAAGTTGAGTTGTTGATGACAATTGGTTTGAATAAATGACGTAAATGAATGAAGAGACTTCGTATAACCACAATGCATGAAATATGAACACAACTTTTCGCTTATGGTCCATATGAAAACATCGTTAAAATCTGACACCTTTTAAGCACCGCTGTTAGTTATCCAAGAAAAGCTAATTTTACGTGTTAACCCTCAAGATTGAAATGATATTTCTTGTTAATTATATCCGTTAGTCTGATAGCGGTAGGAGCTTCACTCCAACCCCCACCCCCCCCCCCCTCCCCACCCCCCCCCCCCTCCCCAACACCCCTCCCCTCTAAAGATACATCACTACTTGATGTAATGTCTGTTACAAAGTCAAAAGGTTCGGTAAGTCCCCAGTTTCAATTGTATTCTTTGATATTACGTAATTCAATGAAATGGAGACAGAGTTTCAATTATTTAACATATATCTCATACAGTACTGTCCATCTCAAGTTGAATCTTTAGAAGAAACGTATGCCCCATGCCTATATGTAAATATATTTGGCTTTTGAACAGTATATACAGAGAGTTTGACCCAGAAGATACGATATGCGTGGCATTGGTAAATTTGTGTTATCTGGGACGTAACTTGACATACCTTTTTGAAATATTTAACTCATTTCTTTGAGCTAACGGACAGGGAACAATATCCCAGAGGTATAATGCATATGTAAAACAAAATATGTATCGCAATCGTCAAGTTAGACATTGGAAACCCCCAGCGTATATAGACGTACATAGACGAACTATCATGAAATTAGCGTGGGAGATTTCGAGCTTTCAAAAAGGTGGAATCCATTCTTCTTTTCACGTGTATTTTTGTCACTTTTATAATGAAAGACGAAAGACTTAAATCATTAATTTTTTTAATTAGAAATTCGTCCGTGATACAAACTAATTTTGACGTTTGACGTATATAGCTTACATAAAATTCAGGAACTAAGGTCGAATCAATTATTAAAATTCTTTACCAATCGGATTTTAATAATGATAAAAATAATATTTATCAGTTGAAGCTGCGGTGGGGGCAGGGGCGAGGAGGGGGGGGTGGAAGGTAGAGGGGTGGAGGTATAACAGAATGAAGGGCAGTGGAAGGTTGGGGAGGGAATTCAGTTCGTTTGTTATGTCGAAGACTCTCCCTTGCTCTCTACCCCCCAAAAATCTGATTAATCCAATGTTTTCATCGACACCATTAATAAGAAGTAAATTTCCTTCTTCGTGTGATAAAAGGAAGTATAATATCGGAACTAACACATCTGTGTCATTTCGATTCCTTCGTTTCCTGTGCTCCTTCGTTTCCGCATGCAACTTATTTTGAAATATGAATATAGCTGTTCAACCCTTGACAATGGAGTTTTCATTCCCATTTTCAGTGATTCAAATAATGCACCATCATGCATTTCTGTCCAATGAGAGGGAGGTTTGTGATAATAATGGCATAAACATTCATAAGATTATAGTTTGAAGAATTTACCATCATAATTTCACAAATGTTACGCCACAACACTATGGTTACTTGGTCTTCTACCTGTTATACATAAATGTGTATAGCTTTCTGACGGACGGTGCCAGGCATCTAGAACGAGGCTGGACCCCGTGGACGACCCCCTCTTAAACCCTGGACCCAGGGGCTGTATCCCCCCCCCCCTTGTGGTTTCCCTTCTCCTGAGACCAGCCAGGGACGATGATGAAGTGTGGATAACTGACTTCAATGTCTCTTAATTATTGCATCGTCAGCTTAAATTTATACAGGCCCAACTAATGACATATGAGCATATAAAGTATATAGAGACAAAGAAAAAACTTGACTTTATTCATCATTAAACAAAATGATGCATGCAGAATTATTTTGTCACATCCAACGACTCTTTTTATAGTCACCGGTAAACCTCATATGGTTCCTCCGATCCACGCTGTTAGTCAGTTCTCATCTTCGTTCCGGTTTGATCAGCATTGGGGAAAAGCGATTTACTTTTATGAGATGTGATTATCACTTGTTTGTATCCCGTTGGCGGCCCATTGGTTTACGAAAATGGGTTCTGATTGTGAAGAAATAACACGCATAGAAATAAACATTAAAACACCGAGTTGTTTAACATCGTAAGTGAGTGATATAACACAACGACAGGGTTCACGATATGTCCATCTGATGCAAATACACAATCATTTGTGATAATCGAAACGAGGTTGTGGTTTATTTGATTTGCTCGCCGAAAAGAGAGAACGAAAATCGAGCGATAAAAGGAGAGAACTCGGCGTGGTCATTCCACTTTAATGGTACAAAAACGATGTCTTACAAGTTTGACTTTCTAACAATAAAACAGAGAGTATTAAAAGAAAAGAAAACACCTCACAGGTACAGATTTTGTACGAGAAGAAAAATCAAAAGAAATTCGTTAGTTAAATAATAAACATTTGAGCTTAGCTGTCCAAGCAGAACGACGTATCCAGGACGAATGTCAATCCAGTCAACTTTGAGGCAGAAATGGGTGAATATGCTAGTCAAATAAATATCAAATTCTTTTTGTCTAATTTAAGACAACTTTGCGTTAAAAGTTTCCCATCAGTGTGTTTGTTTCTTATTCTGCAAGTATATGCATTAATTAACCCCCCCCCCCACCCCACCCCAACTCCCACACCGTCTTTACCAAGGGAAATATAGTGAGTGGGGTACACTGTAAATGAGGCTGGTGGTGGGTGGGCTGATGAGAAATGTCCGGGATCTTTTTTTGACATAGCTTAAAGGTTTTCGTTTGGACAAGGGTATATATATTTTTCTATGGCATTGCTGAAAGGGTTTACTATTGATAAGAACGGGAATTCAAACAGGCAGGATGGACGTGGAAATGAGCTGGGGGTGGGGGGGGGGGACTAATTTAAAATAACAGCAATGAGAGGGAGAAAAAAAGAAGACTTTATAGATTAGATAGACAATTGCCAAATAGTATATATAAGAGTCCTGCTTACCATCCTCTAACCTCCCCCCCCCCCCCCTCTCCCTGCTACCAACTTGCAACCATGTTTAGTTTGAATATAACCAACTGACCATATTGTTAAACCTATTTTCAGTCTCAGCTTCGAGGAACGAAACTATGAGACACCATATGATAATATTCGAATGGAAGAAAGAACTTAAACACGGAAAGATAATAATCAGTAATGTAAATAATCGTTTTCATTTTAGAGGTAATATGAGCCCATTCGTATTGATTTTTACTTTAATACGATTATTAAAAAATCACTTGAAAAAAAAACAAACAGAGTTGGTTCAGACTCAAAATGCATGTCTGTGCATGTGATGAAATGTCAAGACAAATTAATGTAAGGTCATGAAAATATTATCATTTGCAATTTACCAGTTTTCACGCTATTAAAAAAAAATGATTACACAAATTATTCTTACAAGGTCTGATTGTGGTCAAGCGGTATTTGATTACATGCGTGGGAAGTTTGCAGCACCGTCTATGTTCACAAAGAAATCTTGTAAACTTCAGAAAGTAATATATACTACTTTGTTTACTGTAAGACTAAGTTGCCACTTGTTGGACCAAGATAAGCAAAAAATTAAATTCATATAAAATCATTTTAAATGTGATTTTTTTTTCCGTCAAAGCTTGCGTCGACAATGTTTTAATGTTAAGTTTCCACTTTTTCATAAAATATATAAATAATAAATGAAAACGTGCTAGAGGATATATATTTCCATTTCCTATCAACTCGATTCAACTCTCGATTCAAAGTAAGGGAATTATTGCTATAAAACCTGTATATTCTTTTAAAAGGCACTCTAAGTTAGCAGTTATTTTATCCTAATTTAAAGTTAGAATTATGATTAGATAATAATAACTCAAGGCAGTCTACAACCTTACTAGTTGCATCAACATAATATACATTTTATAATATCTTTGACTAAATTTGTCAGTCACTGAATCAATAAAAAATGAAATAATAAAGAGATATGGGGAAAATGGATGGTGCTTTGATGAAAAAAAAAGTGATATATTTTGCCACTTTTGAAACAATGTTGAATAATTTTCGACTGTACCGCATATTCATGTGATATGTTTATGTACGTTGTACTTTAGCAATTTGTAGTAAAATACAGGGACAGGACTGCGCCAGCCCCCCCCCTCCTCCCCTCTGATATTTCATGTGGATTAAAGTCCCCCAGATGTATACGTGGTTGCGCCCCTACTTTTACCTCTGTCTCGAGTTGACTTCTCTCTTTCATGGGACGCCAAATTTGGCTGACATCCGCCCCTTTGAGATATTTAGTTTCGGTAAAACAAATTCCATCAGTTTAACTTCACTTGTATAGTACAAACATTAAATCATTTCAATAAATAGAAGATATACGTGCGTGTAAATATATTTATGCCCTTCCCCATTTCGTCTCTAAATATGTCTGATTATAACTTTTCCCTCATCTGTCTCTTAAACATATCCCATCAGTGTCATCATATAAGTCTGTGATAGCTTGCATTTCTGAGAAACTGAGCAAATGAAAACGACCGCTGACAATCAATTAGGTTTTGGAACTCATTTTGAAATTCGCAAGTGAGGTTATTTTTTTTGCCTTCTTGTAGATATTGTTAGACTTGGTTGGTAATGTGTTATTGATATATCTACGACATGTTTATGAATCCCATCACCGTGCCAAATACTTAATAACTCTTATTATACCGTCGTTCAGCTCTGCCATAAAACTGATTAAATTTAAGTGTCTCAGCGAAAAGTAAATCTTTAAAACCACTCTTAACTTTTCTTTTCTTTACATTTCTTTTCTTTCTATCTTTGTAAATGTTGTTTATAAATTAAGGTGAACATTCTGACAAGTCAGTTGAGTCATATCGACTTGGATCGTCTTAGTAACGGGCATCAACAAAGGTTGTTTGAATTTAAATCAGATATCCCACAATTCACTGCACATTCGATTCTTCCAGCAATGACTTCGTCAAGGAAGAGTGACGAATTGAATTGCGCGTTACCGATTCTTACGACAATATTTTGGCCTCTCAGTAAATATAGCACTAGGAATTAACGAGCTATGAGCACTCTGGTTGCTGGAATAATAAACGGACGAATCGGCTACGCATTCTGAGATATGCGTCTGTTTAAAAATAAACAAGCTCTTAACAATTCCGAGAAGATTAATTGTTTTGGGAAGCGATAAATATAAAAGAACGATGCGAAGTATTTGGTTATAGCTATTAAACAACAATGTTAGAAAACGATGCGTAGAATAGAATGGAAAAAAATAGTTATAGTGACTTTTAAGTGGTTGTTTGAAAAGAATAACTGGATCTTGCTGTATATATTAGACTGGGTTTTAGGGGTATATGGTATATGCCTAAACACAAAATGTTGCTAAAATCGAGAAAGGTTGGTCAATCAAAGCATCTATAGAACTGAGGGGGGGGGGGGGGTTAAAGTAAACTCGGAAAGAGGCGGACCAGCATGGGTGTAAGCTTACGTTTGCAAATATACCGTTAGGTATTAGGAGGACCAGGGGAGGAGCAAAGACTGATGCTATAGAGGTGTGACTTAAAATGAACGAAAGAGAATTTTTAATTGCACTTAGCATTATTATAGACTTTACTATAATGATGTTTTTTTTTACATTAATCATCTAAGCATATTTACAACTATAACTTTATAGTGCAACATATGGTAATAAAACATCTTTCTAAACAGAGCAGTGTTTGATCGACACCTAATTTTAATTATATCCAAACTGTAACGTCCTGCTCAAAGTAAATATAAAAAAGTAAACTGATCAAAACAAAGACAATTTCATTATATAAAAATCACGACAAAATCGAATTGGTATACCTACTCAAAGCTTCGAAGTTTGTTTTTTTGCCATGACATAAAACTTTTAACTATAGTCAGCCTAATAATCTGAATTGAGGATTTTAAAAATGCCCTTTTTTCAATACTATCGAAAAATTGTACAACCTATAAAGCTACCTTGAAAGGAAACGAATATATAACTTCTTCATTCTCTCGAAAAGGTCCTGGAAGTATTGACTTTGACAGCCCCCAGGTTAATAAACAGGCTTATTGACTTGAGGTGACCAAAGAGGTGAAACGAATCTTATAAGGAGGTTCCGACCTCTTCCAACAGAATGTCTTGTTCTCTCTGCAATCTCTCCGGTTTTGGACAAGGTGAGAACATAATGCTCCATATGTTTTATACAGTAGGCTTATACATGGTAAGCTTCAGACGTAGATTGCTGTTTATTAAATGATGGTTGTGAAGTGTTTACTAATTACCCAACAATAGATTATAGAAATAGTCTAAGTACATTGTATACGTGGAATAACTCCCTTCAAATATATAAAGGTCAAATCATGGACCATCGAGACATTTCTTTCTATAAAGAGTCGGCTATAAAGAATTAACTCTGTCTTAGGATTACTGTTGGCAACCCAATGCGAGGGGCCTAACACATGCAAGACGAGAATAGACAGAAATTCTGTCCGTAAAAGTCTATTTATTTATTTATATTAATATAAATATATATATCAATTTAAGAGTAGTTAAATATGTCGAAATTTACAGCCACCTAGAGTCATATCATTAAATGAAATATCGCGGAGACTTAAGCAAACAAATAGTGCGACGAAATTAGATTTAACGACCAGTAAAACTCGACTTCATAAAATGTCCCTGTCCTATAGGAGATGGGGAATAGGTCGTTACACATAACAACAGTCAGTGCACGACCCTCATATATGTATTTATGATTTCACCCTGATTAGATAATCATATAACGTAAATGTCATTCGTGGATGCTATAGAGATATGCATTGCATACTTTACACTTTCTGAATATTCATGTTACGCAGAATGCAGAATAAATACGCTATGATGACGATGTTATACTATATAGTCTAATAAAACAATCCTCTTATCATATACCATAAGATGTTGTCAAATAGTACATGCAGTTTAGGCTTAAAATGTGTCGTAAATGTATTTGGCGATTGTCACGTACACTTAACTCGTCTGAATGTTATTTAAAATTAGTTCGATGTTATACTAGTGTTTACAATGCATAAGGATCAAATGGTGATGAGTGCCATCTAAGGGATATAGATGTTATGCTTATGTAGTTAAACAACATGTTTCGGATGAGTTAATAGAGTCTATAGAATAATAGATTATCATTAGGCATGTACTGAGGAGCCGACGTCATTATCGAGTTATTTCTTAAAGGATCATTCTGGAGACTTAGCATATTTTAAATGGTGTATAATCAAGACAACCGGATTAGCTATAAATGAATATCGCTAACACTCAATGTTTTCTTTTCTCTATAGTAATGGAGTACATAAGACGAAAGTACTGCCAAAAGTCACTCTTTAAAGATTATCTACCAGTACGTATGGTTATGCAATTTGATTGATTACTTATAGATTGACTGCAGTGACGAAACCAACATGTGTGAATAAAATTGTCACTTAAAGAGTTCAGTATACTATAGTGAAATAATACATGCCCAGTACAGATGACCCACGTTATGCACTGTGTTTGTTTCATGTATATACTAACAACAAAAATCATGCACGCGTGACAACAACTTTCATAATGTACATTGCACTCAAAACATTATTAAAGTTGTATGATGATGCATGCGCGGGTCTTATTTCAGGTCAAGTTCAAAAGTTTGGAATTGCGAAATGTACTGATCTTGACAACCAATTCACTTCTGTAAATCTTTAGGCTATACATCACTTTGCAGCCTCTCTAAATCGTTAATGGATCATTGCGTATATATTAGCCTGTAGCATTAGATATGATGTGCGGCGGACAGTAACTTAGATTAAGTGCATCATACAGTCTTCTTACGTTGAACATTCGGGATAAACAAAAACCTGGAGTTTGTTCTATTTGCGTGCTACTGCACTATGCATGTTAAATGAATATAATAAAAAAAAAGAGCGTATTTACGGTACATATATGTACATAGAAGTCCATAGGTGTATAGAGTGGACTGTGGGGGGGGGGGGGGTGCCATGAAAAACCATGTCCTCTTGTCATTCAATGAATTCGGAGGGAGCCAACATAGTTTAGAACGGTCAAATATTAGATAGGTATACCGTATATGTCCACCATATACAAAATGTTGAAATTCTTCAATTTCGTCTCTCCAGATCAGTCTGAATTTTCCGGGATAAAACGTCCTTAAACAATAAATCACTGGCCACTGCATGTGGAACCCTGGCAAGAATGGATTGAATCATAAAACAACCGTCGGTTACCTCTTAAAGCCTCGATGTGTGTTTGCCAAATGTAAACTTCGACCTTTCCAGTTTTCTGCCCTAAAAGCTCAGTAAAAAATAATACCGTTCTATTCAATTTTCATATTAAAAATCATTATTTCTATTGAGTTATTTGTCGTTAAAAATTTTGGGCTGAATAAAGTTCGCCAAATTATTTAACAAGTCCGTAGATTCTACAAACTCCATCCAAAATTTGCAAGCCTCGCCCAACAGATCATGCGCCAATCAAATCTCTTTGTTTTATTTACGACCGTTATAAGGCTTAGGACTTACTTTCCTGACTTTCGTGGGTAGCCTGTGTTAGGTTCATTCTCTTGAATAGCATCTTTCTTTGGGTCTTACCGATGTAGCTTGCGAAATTGTATCATTTCCTTCCATTGCAAGGAATAAACAGGTGTTTTCAGACTGTGTAATGAACATGCTGATATGGGCAGTCGCAGTGACTTTACGGTACACCGTTCGCGCCAGAAGGGCCACAGAAAATTTTAAAAAAATCTTTCGATTGCGACAGCTTTTCTCCATGAAACCCACCTGGTTAGAGTGCATTGAGAATAAGAAACATTGAATCTGCTCCGGAAGTTTGTTTTCCGAAATTCATCAACAAACACACATTGAGACTTTAAAGCATTTTGAAATTAAGAAAGGCGATGGATCTACGTCATATATAGACAGAAAACACTAACAAGTGTTTCTTTAATACTAAATATAACTGATGTTCTCAACTAAGAGTACAACCTTGCTAGTCACAAAAGAGAGATTCAAATCTAGGCTATGAATATCTGAAGAGTGTTTCATTTTTCAATTAATTATTCCAAAATCAGAGTCAAAGAAAGAGACAAAGAAGATTTGAAGAGATTGTTGAATGCTATAATTTTGTCATATTTTAAGGAATTCAATCGTTTTATTCTTCTTCTTTTTCTCAAATCTTTTACATTCCTCACTATACCATTGGATGGTCAATCCCCTCTTGTATACAACATAATATCTTTGGAGTGGTTTATACAATTTTTAACTTCGAAACTTGCACTACCGATCTATACTAAACTGTGAGAGCCGTCGCTCAAGTTCATACGGACGTTCTAATGTTACCACATAACCTACAGAATGTATTCTTCCCACTTGTGCAGTGGAGAATCATGTTACCGTGGATGCAGGTTAATTTCCACGCGCAGCTCTTCAAAAGTAGGTAAAGAGATGGCATTTCCAGAACAGACAAACCTGTCTACTTCTGTTATTCTCACCAATATTTGCCAGCAACTGATAAGCTAAAGTGTAGAAAAAGCGAGCCAAAAGCGATGTACTTATATGAAAGATGTACAGAAAACCAATCTGTGACGTGGGTTTGTAATATTGTAAAATGTTGCAAGCTGGGAGAAGTATGCTCGATAGTGGCACAGAGGAACAGATCTGACAGGGGGTGTAAGTGCAGCTTCGGGCGCGGGGTCTGGTAGGGGGCCGTTAAAAAAATAAAAGAAATAGAGAATTATTTGTTCATTTTCAGAAAAAAAAAGTATATATATACGCCAATTAACAATCAATATGCCATCAATTTATGAGCTCAAAAGGGGGACCGGTAACATAATTGTCCCAGTGCCCTATATACCCAGTGCTCGACACCCATGTCAAGAACCAGCTAACTAATGAGAATTTCGGTATGATTAGGAGTAAAAATTTGTCATGTGAGGGAATACTCGTTGTAGAGACATACTTATGAGTACCATGGAAGGACCCATTTTGAATGACAATATGAATATCAATTCGAATAATTCGAAAAATCCGAAACCAATATATACTGCCAAGATTATAGTATTTAAAAATTGTTTTGCTTGAGAAGAAATGCTGATTGAATGAACATATTGATGGCCTGACGCAAAGCCTAGTAAAGTGACCTAAAAATTAACTTACAAAAATATGCTTGGTTAAATTATATTAATATCAACGACCTATTTGACCATTCGACTTTCTTCCAGATGAACTTTTCAGAAAATTATCGGTTATCTGTTAAATAATTTTCACTCCCTCTCTTTCTTTATTTTCTTGTGCATTGAAGTAATAACTTTGATTGATTCCTACAAATTCATGAGAAATGAAAATAAGGATATATTTTCCGAATTTCTCACATGACTTGAATTTTTATCTTGATTTCGAAAGTGATTATTTTATATCTCGGGAGTTTTTCGCGCCAAAGAAAATGGATAAGAAACTTAAGAGAAGGTAAACCTCAAATAATCAATGACGAATTAATTTAAACAAGTGGCTGGGGAGGCGTTAAGCTTAATTATATTATAGAAGGCGATATTGCGCTACAGAACTGTATTTGAAATCAACAGCGATCGGTTCTATACGTATATAATCCACAATTGATTATGAACTTAAGAAATTACCTAGCTATACTGTGGTGATTGGAGGGTTCAGTGAAATTTCGTATAAACAAGTACAAATTCCATTTTATTGTAATCTAGAGCTGTTATTGAATATGACAACATATATAT
>KN894199.1:6293-16588 GCA_000934455.1 Apostichopus parvimensis
ACATGCCCGTTCCTAAATATTTAAATTAAGTCCGGGATGAGAGAAAAGGGGGACAACTATTGACGACGATGGGGTTACATAAGACCTTTGAGATGAAATGCGGAAACAAAACTTTTTCGTTTCAGTATATTTTATTTTATCATAAGTATGTTTCTATACTATATACAGTATAGTATATACTGTATAAATAGTATACTACACTGTAGATGTAGTATATATACTCTATACAGTATACTGTATACACTGCACATGTATATAAACTGTATACTGGATAAATAGTATCTAGAGTTATATATGCTTTAAGGTAACTCATAGTAAAAACTGAAATAATCTTTGCTTAAATTGTAAAATGAATTTGAAATGCTTCAAAGTATACAAGCCTTACTAGTTTGCAACTTCTTTCATTTTATCTTGCTGCTTGCTCACTATTTTCTCCATATTGCATCTGATAATTTAAACTTGATTTTGTAAAATATATACTTTTAAATGCCAGATTCAATATTATGAATTAACAATGTTAAAACCCCTCTAGAGGCTACAAATACAAGGAAGGTTATTTTGTTGTTTATTTTATTGTTTTATATTTACTGCTGTAGACGATGAGTAAGAGTAATTACTAAGTAGTTACACACAGTGAACTCGCAAGAATGACTCACTGACAGATTTGGTTATTTCTGCAAGTAGTCCACTGATGTGCACAGGAATCAAGGAATGTATGTCTTTGCAGATGCAGTTGAAACATTTTCTGAATTAACTCTCAAATTGATAAAATGATTTCATTTTCAGATGTGAATTAGTCATTAGCTCTAGAGAACTGTGCATTGCTGTATATATGGTCTATTTAGTGTGCTGTAGAGTAACAGGTTGTAGGCATAATATTGGTGATGTTAATTAGCATCTAGTTTCATTTGGTGAAATAATCATTGGCTGGTTGTGATTGCTGATGTAGGTAGGGTTGCAATATATTTCTTTGGTTGAAGAGTGGGACAGGTATCCGGAAGGAGGGATGTAAGAGGAGCAGGGTTGTCCCCTTTTCCTTTCAACAGAACTTTGGATTTTTTTAGAGGGATACAAGTTTTTATACACTCCTATTGCATGTACAAGTTTTGGCTGAAATATCTTCAGTAACTTTTGAGTCCAGTCATTTCTAGTTCAATGTTGATTTTTGGTATTTCAAAGTAAACCCTGGACGTTAACATCACACACTTTAAACTGTTGCCCAGAAATAAATCTCTCCTTCAGCGGGCCTCCCTGGGACAGGCGCTAGAAACGAGAGCTGATGTTCGTTTCTCTTCTTCTTCTGATGAAGTAGATAGAAATATACATACTCCAGCTTTGAAGCTGTCAGGATACGAACACAGCTGTTGAAAGCGATATTTAATCTGTTGAACAGAAATGTCAAGCGTTTATTCATCAAGGTTTAATGAAAAAAAACAGGACCACTCAGTTGAGACTTAAAAGACTTGTTGGTGAACCTGTTAGGAACTCCAAACATTGAAGCGGTTTAAAAATAAGAAATCGAAGAACATTATCATATGTTATTCCAAATTTCGTATCAAAATGATGGTGTAGACCTGTTTGATGCGTTCTAATTTTATTGGGGGGTTTGTTGATCGTAGGAGTAGGGAGAGGATGATTAGTTACATCATACAAATTTGATCGATAAATTACTGAGAGTGACTTCTATTATAGAAGGTCATAATTATTATCTCCCCCCCACCCCTCCAAAAGAAAAAAAAAAGAAGAAAAGTTTTTAAAAACTGCTTTTTAATATTCATTCACTCTTACATCTCCACTAGTGCACTTCCTTGTCTATCTAATCTGCTACATAACTTGGTAACAACACTGTGCTTCCACTGATCCACCTTGGGGTCGCATAAAAGTTAATGTTCAGGTATGAAGAGCATTTGTCGTTAATCTTCTCACTAGCATCAGAAACCTTTGCGATGAGATAGAAACCTTTGGAAAGAAAGTACAGAAAACACTCCTTAATAATAACAACATAAATAACCAAACCAGTTGTAGTTTAGTCATGAAAAGATTTGAAAAACAAGTTGCTTTCCTCCGCCTTTCCAAGGTGAAGTAATGGGATGTTCCCATTTCTTTTCACACAAAAATACCAAGTTATGTGTAATATCTTCATCTCTGTGTATGGTGTATTATTACTCTGTCTGTCTCCGCTAGTCCTAATCATATCTCGTGACTGTCCTCACAGCTCCCCCAAAAGGTAAACCCTCCATGGGGTCCTGTCTATTGAGGTATAGTTCACAACTCAAGTTTACAACCACAGAGAAATGCCACTCTATGTGCTATTACTGCTGCTAAACAATGCCAAGGAATGGCTGGACTCAGTTTGTTGTCAAGGTCAGGCTCATCTCCGTGGGCAGTTCAATCCATTAGGTCAAAACAACTGCTGGTCATAACCAGGCTGGAATGTCTCCTTCCTGAAACAGATGTTAGGATCATAGAATACTTCCACTGTAGGGTAAAATAATCAGGCTGAAAGGCATGCAGGAAAAGCTGAGTCGCTTTAGGATGTTGCGAGGCAAATCCTTTGAACAGTTTTAGGATGTCAGCAAAGTTTGTATTGTATTTAACCAATACAAAATATCATTTTAGTTAGAAAGTAATTGCTGGTTGATGAAAACCTAACTTGCTCATGACCAGGGTCGGTCATGGCTGCATTTCTACTTGAAATTGTTGAAGCTTTCCATTTATAGCTATGCAAGAAGTTATCCAGCTTTTTAGACTTACACAGTGCAGCTTGTTCCAACCTAACAGTTTGTTAGGTTGATTTCATGGTCTAATGTTACTTCATTGCTACTTTCAATACATGATACATTAAAGTCTCTATTCACATATCTATGTCTCTATCCATTATTCTGTTCATCAGATTTACTGTAGGAATGCAGGTAGAATTACTTATGCTTCAGTGAAGGTTTTATCAAATCATATTTTTCTCTCTTGCCAAAATTTGATTTGATTTTTTGTGATACCTCTTATTACACCCTTTGCGTCGTCTGCAGAAGTGATTCAATTTACTGCATACCTCCTTTTTTGGGGAAGATGCAGGGCCTCTCACATGGCTTGAAATTAAATGATGTTACGGTAAAAACCACAGTTGAATGCTTTGTCAGCAGTTGTCATTGGTCATCATGCTCTCTCTCTCTCTCTTTTGAATTATTCATTGATCAAGAGAAACACTGTTATTGTGATAGCACGTGTAATAGCCGTGATCAAATGTTAGACGGTGAACTTGAGACGGTCGCATGCCGGTGGTTTCAAGACTTGCTGCAACTTAGATTTGAGAGGTTTGTTGTCGAAGAGATTCTCCTTAGTGACAAGTCTCAAAATAGCTAGAGAGGGACAGATGTAAGAATCATCAATACTAGTTAATGGTGTGAGATACAGTAGGAACTGAGGTAACTATCGAGGGTTGAGAATCTATACATAATTGACTCGGTATAGGCTTCAACTTCACTAACACAATTTATGGTCTGGCTGTAAAGCACATAAGAAATGCTGACCAAAATATGCAGAAAGGAGATAAAGCCAAAAAAAAAAGGGGGAGGGGGGAGAAAGGGATGAAAAATGAAAGTAACAATAAAAGGTATATAGAGCATCACTCAGAACCTAAATGCATTTTACTATATTTTAGTAAATAGTATTTTATGTTTAAACTTTATTAATCATTTGTTGAAACCATCCAGCTATGCAATTACCAAACATCAAGTGAAGTAGCTCACTAGATCACTACATGTAAAGTTACAGGCAACTGTCTTTCATAGAATACATTATACATTGTTCAGTATGTTATGTGAACAATTAGTTAATTAACTATGTGTGGTCACTGTGTAATTTTGTACTTATAATTGGATAAATGTAGGCCAAGGTTGTACGTTATATTCTTTGGATAATATACAGTCTAGGCATGAGCTTTGGACTTATGCAGTTGATTTTTCATAAGAAAGGTCTCTAAGTCTGTAAAAATGAATGATGTAACTTCCGAGCTACAGTAACCCAGGGTATATGTCTTAGTTGTTCTTGAATAGCTGTTTACTAGCTGTTAATACAGTCTACTATTGCAGTAACGTTATTGCCCTATGGAGTGTAATTTACCAACAATTAAAAACAGGAGTTTGTTTGGAAGCTGAGCATCTCCCCTTGACCAAAATATGTTACAATTGATACAGATTCATTAGCTTGAGTAGTCAGGTATGTGATATATAGTAATGTAACAAAACGTAACAATTCTATCAGAATCAAAAGGAATTATTGTATAATTAATAAGTAGTGATCTAAGAAGAAGCAGAATTTGTCTTTAAAGTGATTTAGGTACATGCCAAATGATAGGGAAATGAGGTTATTTGTATATTGCAAGTGTTAAACAATTTGAAGATTAGAACATTGTTAAAGATTTGTAGACTTGTAAGGTTATTTGAAACAACAGAAATCTAATCATGTGATGCATAAGTACTAATTAATTCTTTTCTCAAAGATGAGAAATCTGTTGTTTGTCAACGCTTACCTTCCATAATGAGTTACTTAATATGCCATACAGTAGGCATGATCTCTGTTGTTTGCATCATTCACTCTGAACAGCTCTAAAATCATGATTACAGCAAAATATTAATGTAGCACCAGAATTATAAGTATACATGATGTTTTTTTTGCCCTGTTAATTTGTTAACATATTTTTTTTGATTGAAACTGTTACATATCAAATGACCACATTTCCCCTGCAATCCATGGTTGCAAAGCAACATAATTTGCCGAGCCATTCCCAACCAGAACTGTTATAGAGGGCACTCCACCGAATTAAACAGTTTAGGCTTATTTCAGGGTCAAGCTTCACAAGATTGATTTGTAATGCTGCCCTCTATTGACAAGGGCACATTTGAGCCCAAGTTTGTATTAGTGATATAGCGCCAGTAGCATTTGATTACCTTATGTCACCTGCTGGTCTTGATTGTTAGTAGGCTAGTTTTTGTCTACTGCCCTCTATTCTTTGTGTATAGCTAAACCATGTAGAGAAGAACTAATATGATAGTGGTGATTATACCACCTTGGTAGTATAGGTGATGTATGAATTAAAGCTTGATCTCTGCAGAGGCAGACAGAGCTGGCTAGGAGAAAAAAGATGAAAGACTTCTAACTTTGAAACATCCTCTACATGCATTAGTATCAGTAACTAACAGACCCTGCTCAAACTATTTGGGACTTCAGTAACTAGGTTTGTATTCTCTTGACACTCTTGATGTGAAAAGAGTTAAAAACTAAAACCAATCAAGGTCAAAAGGAGAAACATAATTTAATTATTTCAAGTATTAATCTTTACCCTGTGGTCCTCTTTGGTGTCACAAGATTAATACAGCTGATACTGAGTATGACTTAATAGTGCTCTGGAAGGAAAAACAGTTCTTGTGCTAAATGTGACATATTACATATTTTCTGTAACTCTCAAGGAATTCAGGATTTACAGTGCTATTTATACTTATTAAATCAGTGTGATGTTGTAATATACTAGCCGTGAATTCCTGGAACAATATAGATGATTACAATGGTTTCCTTGGTATTCCAATTACCTGTCTATGCTCTATTATTGTACATTCCTATATATATATGTGATTTACTACTCATTAGATAATTTCCATTTGGTGAAGGAATCTAAGGGTCACCTTAGTTATAATCTTAATGAGACTAATACTGGAGTGAATTTAAAAGTAACATTTCTAGAAACTGTCAACCAAAATGAACAAGTAGACTTTACTGAGGGCTCCTCTGGAAAGCAGTGCTTCTGCACTGAGCAGGACTACCCTCATTAAAGTTGACAATAAAAACAAATAAAAAAATTAAAGTACTTTCTCCTTTGACCTCAAAGTTTCTTTGGTGGGACAATGAAGATGTTTATTGTCCACGATATTTTAAATATCTTTGATTTTAAGTTCTCACACATTTCGTTTGTTGTAAAACTGAGGTGATACAGTGAATAATTTTGTTTTATCATACTGGTAGCTTGAGAACCTCCATGGGTCTGTTGCCATGGGGATGGATCTGTTGCCATGGGGATGGAGCTTTCCCAGGTTATTGTTTATTCTTACAACTGGAGAGTGTCATTGCTGTTGTTCCTCCAGGCATGGTCTGTAGGGCATGGTGAAGAGAGATTTCAGTTTCCAGCAGGGAATACCAAGGGGTCCCCTGGTGGTCATTACCCATGTCCTGAGTCAGGTCACTACCACCTTCCACAGGGTCTTTGATTTGTGGTTTCTCAAGTCAGTCAATAATCTGACAAGACTGTTTTCCAGAAGATTTCCAGATATTTTGGTTGAGAAACTTTGGGTAATTAGAGGAGTTGTGAAAGCCAGAAATGACTGTACAGAATTTTATGGAAATTTTAGTATAAAATGTGTCACAAGTTGTATATTTACAGGACTATGAAGTCTGAAGACAGACCATATAGTAAGTTGGGTGTGGAATATTGATTGTGATATAAGCATAGTTGATATATTATTATTCCATGATAAGAAGGTACTGACCCTTGATAGTTGGGTGATAGTACATGCAGCTTGGTTGGTATTTCACTCCCAGAGATAGTCATTGCATTAGTCAATACCTTGTTATAAGCCTACTTATCCTGCAATAGTATTATATCTTATCCACTTCCCAAATATTAATGAAATGCTGGCTGGGTACCCGGGTGTCTTGTGTCTTTTTTTTAAGTATTTAAGTACATGACTTGATTTTATACGATCCAGAAATAAACACAAATAATAATTTGTTAATTAGTTTCTTGGATGCATTGACAATTACTTGGATGGTCTAATATTCATTAACTCAAGGTATAATGACAACAAGATGGAAGCAGTAAGCCATGCTCTGTCTCTCTCATCACAAAATTATGTATGTTACAACACATTCACAAGCATAAAGTGATCAAACAATGTAAAAATAACTCTAGCCTTACAGTATCAAGTAGTGAATTGAGGTGGTGCACCAGAGAAGCAGCTTGATTACACATACTCTCTCCTTATATCTGTTCCTTGAGTGATCTGGGAGGGTAAGGAGATGAATGCCACAACTGTTACTATTGAATAATAATCCACAGACCAGTATATACACCACTCACTGTAGTTACTGCTGGTGCCCTGACCCTCATACAGATTATGAAACCTTTGAGTTGCATGTGAAATCTGTTTACCACATCCTGAGCAAAGTTTGCTAAGCAGTTAAACTTGTATTTTGCACTTGAGAGTTTTTTTTTTATTTATTTTTTTTATTTACCATGACTTTCAGGCTTTGTCTCGATATTCTCATTGTTTAGAACCAACATTGTATAAATTCCATTTCAACCACAAAGTGATGGTGGTTTGACATTAAATGTGGTTTCAGTTATGGGCGTATGAGCTAGGGAACATTCTGATATTGAGCCTTTGAATTGAGCAAACATGTATGAAAAATATATATTGGCTTTGAAAACAAAATGTGTTTACTTTTGAAAATCCTTGGTAAGTAGGATGAATGGAGGAAAGTTAAGTGAGATATGACATGAATAAACACAAACAGCAAGAAATAAACCTTTGTGAATAATATTCTGAGAGGAAAGAAATTATCAACTGGCAAGATTTGCTTGCAGTTATTTTCTTTGCTGTGTGTGAGATCATGTAATGGACTGTGATGGTATCTTATAGAGTGTGAAATACATGAGGTAACTGAACCTTATATTTAGAGTCAAAAGATACCCATGCTTAGCACAGCCCCCCATGCTTAGCACAGCCCCCCCCCCATGACAGGTAAATTAGGGGAGACACTGCAGTGTGCTAATGTTACCAAATCATAAATGATATTGAAACTGTGTTAATAATTTCATCTTTCTTTTTAAAATGGGCATTTGCTTGCATATATAGTAATGCCTCCAGTATATTTCAAGGGATTAAAAGATTGTGTGCCAAAGTAAACTACTAAGTCTGTGAAATGCAGTTAAAGGACGTTTGTGGAATTTTGACATTTCATATTGAGGCACAATTTATATGATTGATTTGATACAACTTCCGTCCTGTGTCACTGATACACAAACACTCTGACCATATCCGTAGTTCTATTAAATCAACATAAAATCATTGCCTAACTTGTTTGATAATTCATCTAATGTCAACTTTTACACTTTGAAATGGTCATAAAACAGTATACAGTACAAACCTCAGTGAACTCTTCCATCATATTAGCAACAGTGTGACAATAAAGTCAACAGTTAGCGTGGGCAATGTCTATCTTCACAGTAAACATGTATGTAAGCTTGGAGCCGAGTTTGTTGTTGCTTGTAAAGATGATGGGTGCTCTGTAGATTCATCACACTTGATAAAGTAAATAGAGTGTTGGTTTAAAGGAAATGATAAAGTGAAATTGTAGCCACCAACAGATGTATATGTTTATATGGATAAGACTGAGGTGTTTCTGTGAAAGGATGTGTAGTGGGTGTTATCATAAATATTGATAAGGGTCTATTTCCTAGAATGGTAGATACTTAATTAACATGCAAGCTTTGTGTCTCTATTTGTCCAGCTTTGCAATTATCAACAGTTGAGGATATCATTCTTAACTTCTTGGCAACTGCATAAAGTAAAATTTCATCATCACTATCAGAAATGTGATAAGGAGGGATACTTGTGACTTTTGAACTCTTCACTCTCCCTCCCTCTCTCCCTTCTCCCCCCTTCCCCTTCTTCCCATCTTCCGCCTCTTCCCCTCTTCCCCCTCTTCCCCCCTCTTTCCTCTTTCCCTCTCCCCCATCCCTCTCTCCCTCTCCCCTTCTCCCCCTCTCCTCCTTCTCCCCCTCTGCTCCTCTGCCCCTCTTCCCCCTCTTTCCTCTTCCCTCTTACCCTCTTCCCTCTCTTCTCCCTCCCTCTCTCCCTCTCCCCCTCTCCCCTTCTCCCCCTTCTCCCCCTCTGCCCGTCTGTCCCTCTGCTCCTCTGCCCCTCTTCCCCTCTTCCCCCTCTTCAAATTTGTCTTCTTACAACAGGGGCAGGAGGGAGTAGGATAGGAAGATTGAAGGAATCCCAATAGCTATATACTGTAGGTCCACTCATGTGATATTGCTCTTAAAGTGAAAGTGAAAGTTCTCTATTGTTTTACATTGTGCACATATTGAGTGTGAAGAAAAACCACAAAGTGCAACACTGAGGTGTAGTAACTTTACCCAGCATTTACTTCATGTTTCCAAAAGCTCATTCCAAATTGTCTACCAAATTTATAAAAATAGGCCATGTCCAGCTTCAAATTGATATTACGTATAGGATTTGTATAAATCTAGGCTTAATATCTAACTTATTGCTTAACACTAATTGTGTTCTTCTATTAAATGTAACAAATTAATCAAACGCTAGATACAATTTTGTCAATGTTGTAATTTTATCAAACCTGCATGTTGTAGCCGTCAATGGATTCCTCATTTCAGACAAAAATAAGTCAATCCTCCTTGTCTTGGTGTCATTTCAGGTGTTTTTTTTTAACCCATGCCTGATAATTTTGTCCTTAGGTGTGATCTAGCCTTAGCTTTAGCTTTCTAAACATTTTGGTTTGGATTTAACTTGAGCTCTAATCAATCAATCAGACGGAATGCAGAAGACCTTTTCAACAATGAATTCAAGCAACCATTCAGGGTTCTAATCCATCTAGATTTGGGAAAATAATCTGAAGCAAGTTGTCAAGATACAGATTAAATATATACCAAGACAGAGTAAAGTCTCTTGGAGGTGTCATGGAACAAATAAAGCTACCCCCTTCGATTGAAATCAATTCCGTTATTTGTGATATCTGGAGGTTGAATTTCCCTGATACCAGTTATTGCTGGTGGGATAATGTCCCCAATAGGTTTGTTTTCACAAAAATGTGTTGAATTTAAACCACTATCACTTTGAAATTCATAAAATATCTATTAATTTTTTTTTGAATGTGCTATTCCACCTCTTTCTAAACTTCTACGTAAAGCCACAACATATTTCATGCTCACATTCCATGGAGCTGAATTGTGGTCATGTCTATCAGCTAGCAGGTGCACCTGGTACAGTACTTGCTTTGTCAGTGAGTGGTATGTTGTGCTTGAATAGTTGGTGTGAAATCACATGATTATGCCACTGGTTGTGGTCCTGGTGTGCAGCGAACAGGTAGTTGGAGATTGGTGGCCATGATAACTTTTAGAGATTGAGCTTTCACACTGAAGAGACATGAGTGCAGTATGCAGACATGTTAATGTCGTATACCACTGGGCAATTCCAGTGATGGAGGGGGGGGGGGGGGGG
>KN894200.1:1870-18412 GCA_000934455.1 Apostichopus parvimensis
TATATATATAGGTTTTAACCTGTGTCAGTGTGCAAAACTCCCAATTTTGTCTCATCTTCAAAACTAAACAGATGTTTATTGGGTAGGTTGGGGAACTATTGGGTAGGTTGGGGAACTAAAGGGTAGGTTGGGGAACTATAGGGTTGTTCAGGGTGGGAGGGGGGGGGTACGTTAGAATAGATTGTGGAGGAAATCCATGAATGACCATCGGCTCTGTCAAAAAGACAAAGAAATATTATTACCAAAAAATCAATCAAATTATAAGAAAAATATGAGAACAAACAAGCAAAGATTCTGTTTTTGTACACTCTATTTCATAAATCCTAGAATTTTGAGAGAAATTGACAATAAATATATACTAACGTCTGAAATATTAAAGTACATGGTTCCATGTGTGACATTCCGAACGTCAATGATGAAATTAACAACTATCCCATCTCACCATGTTGATGTAACTTATGTATAAATCATGTCCAGCAACTCACAATGTTGCATTTTTCAACTGCAATGTTGACAACATGTCAATGTTGCCACAACATCAACTTTTAATATATCAATAAAAATCTTGCCAAAATATAATTCAATTCATTGATGAGTTATTTTGCCTAGATTTGTTTTAAGCTCTCTAATTGGTTGTCACAATGATTTGATGTTTATTTTTCCCCTCTGGAGTCAAGTTTTGTTCTTCTTTTTGTTCTTCTGTCCAATAAGATCTTATATTTTAACTGTTTCACTTTTTTGCTCGACGACTTCAACTTTTACCTTTCGTCTTGGTAATGCTCTGGTGGATTTTTCAGAGCCGTATATCTCTATATACGGCTCTGGGACATTGTGGCCTGGGAAAAAGAGTCTACTGGGAGGAGGTGTATACATTCCCTTCCTGTTTGAGCTTTTCTATAATTAAAGGAAATTTTAGCTGCAAAATGTTGTTATGTTTTGCAACTTTTTCAGTAATTCATGTTCAAGATTTACCCCCTTTTTTATTTTGTCCCACAAATAAATCAGAATTTTTTTCTTCCAAATCTTTTTGCGACCCTAAAGAGGGTCACATCCCCCACGTTGAATACCAGGGAGGTAGGGTATATATGCCAAATAACCATCTCATCATGTTGGCAAGTTATTTCAAGAAATGGAAACCTGTGGATGTCATCATAATAATATCGGTAAATTCACAAGGACGGCTTCTCAGGAAGTTGACATCAACATGGTGAGATTTGCTTCTTGCTTGTCATTCCCAGAACTCAATGTACATAAAACAGATCAACAAAAAATAACAACATTCATCAGTTTTGTTTTTTTTAACCAAATGTCTTCTGCAAAAGACAAAGATTTCCATAACAACAGCAACAATTGGCAGGCAGCAACACAAAAGAAGAAAGAACAATTAATTGAATGAATAATTCCCCCCCCCCCTAAAAAAAGGCCAATAAAACAGTTACTATGGAAACAAAATCATTTTTTGTCATCTATAAGAGCACAGGTAAAATTTGTCTGAAAAGAAGCAAAAACCATGAAACAGACCCAACAATACAGTCAACACTATACTCCGCTTTCAAATTAACTTTCCTGCAATCGTGAGAAGTCAAGATAAGGTAAAATTATGAACAGAATATTGACTCAGGACATATAGGCATAGTAATAGATGACCATTGCTAAGGTGGTAGGAAAGATGGGAGAGATGGATGGATAACAAAAATTCCCTGCAAAAAACACTTGATCACATTTTGATGGCTTTCCTTTTGTTTGGGATAACTTGAAACTACTGCAGGTGAGGGAGGATGGTGGGAGACGGAATCAGAAACGACATCAGATTTCTTTACCATTTGCTGTACATGAGCACATTAAACTTATTAGAAGAAATTTTTCAACATATAGTCATATATAAATATATATTTTAACGATTCAGCACACATCACTTTCAGAGTAGATTCTGACAAATTGCTCATTCTGGTTGAAACCAGAGCAGAAATTAGCACAAGAGATTTGTTCCCTCTCCCTACCAACGACAATCCCTCCCCCTCCCTGCCACCCACCCCCCACCCCCAATGGTGCCCTATAGTATGCCTATACCAATATCAACACTCAGGAACATTTTCTATTGCTAATACCACTCTACACTGTCCTCCTATATCAAGCTTGAAAGCCCTTGTACTGACAGTATGAACAGTTCCTAATTTTTATCTAAGAAAAAAAAAAACATGCTAATCATACTGCTAATACTGTCAGTACGAGTGCTTCGAAGCTGGACATGAAAGAACAGCATAGTCAAAAAAATATCAATATCTGGGTGATGTAGCCAGTATCATGAATATATGCATATTCATAAGGTAATTATGAATATGAATGCAGAGGGGGACCTCATGAATATGGACATGATATTATTCCATTATACCGACACCATACATGCACACATACATGTATTGACTTCTTCGGGAGAAGAAAAAGTATACAACGGTCTTCAATCACAACATCAAGGTGAAGTAAATAGAAACTAAAAGCCTAACACACTAATACCTTTACTTATCTTATCAGAAGACTAGGGTAATTTATTCGAATGAAATAAGAAAGAAAAATGAAAAAAGGACGAGTTTTGTTGATAACATTTACACAATTAAAACTGTCGAAAGTGAGCTTGATGAGATATGGAATTTTGTGTCTAAAATATCTTAATCCACACAGTCAGTGAGAACCATCCCCACCAAAGACATTTGTACCTCAAAATGTTACCAGCACTACTACAGTATGGTAAGTTCTTTGAGTGAAATAAGGAAAAAACAAAACAACAAAGAAAGAAGACAGATAATCCCAATATCACTGGGCTAAAAAGTCATTTCTTTATCTTAAACAAATACAGTCAGAGGTCACTTGGTACTCTAGCCGAGAGGACCAACCACGGCAACAAGATGGATGCTACCGTAGGACTTGTCAAATTAGGAAACATTACAGAGCCACATAAGCTTGCAACTTTCGAGGTGTACTATACCCATTGTCCTGTTAGGTAAACGTTAAGTAACCGACAAACCTTAAGTCTACTGTCAAGTAAACGACTAAAATATTTGTTGTTTATATTTGACTGTTTATCCCTTTACAGAAGTTCCGCCACATAAAATACCTTTTATGCATCGTTAAATTTTGAAACAAAGAAGATCAGTAGACAAACATGCACAAAAAACAAACATAAATAAACAAAAAACCCACACATAATGAAAGTGAAATATTTTGACACTCACAAGCGTACTCTACTAAACTCCGGCAGTATGGGAAGGAAATACACAAAGTTAGGACTGGTTCTACCACAGCTGCACAGAAATTGCAGACGGATTGCTCAATCTAGGCAATGACAACAGAATGTTTGTTGAACTCATCAAATGTAACTGAATACTTTCACAACACTTCCTGCCAGGCTGCCACACGAAATAATCAATGACGACATAGAAACAGTGGTAGGAGGCAATGAGAAAGAACAGGAACAGTAGTACTGTATTAAAATCTAGTGTGATTTACTTTAACTTGAAATAGGGCATTACCTCTAGCCCCCCCCTTCATCCTAGACATTTATTCAGGCACCAAAACAATTCAATTTGGAAAGGAAAAAATTACAAAAGCCAATTATGGAAGACAAATGGCATGTGATAAGTAGCTGCTTATTAAGATGCTTTTCTTTTAAAAGAAAAAGCAAAGTTTTTCACATTTAATAACTTTTGTAAACAAGCTGGTTTATAACTTTGGGATGTAATTTTCTACAATTGCACATATAAATTAGAAGATGTCATGTCACACAAATATACTAAACTACACAGAGAATAATGTCATTATAATGAAGTAGGCCTATAGTAGTTGTACTGTACCTCCTATGGGTTCCAATTAGTATTATTTCAAGATTAGTTAAGAAACCTTAAAAAAAAAAATGAAACTTCCATATATACTTCACTACTGTCTAGATTCTTAACAACCATGGGCGGCCAAACTAACCAACTATCAAAATGCTTGCTTAATAAGACCTACATTACAATATGATTCAGTACATTGTTTTATTATAGACGACAGCTACATAGTCTATGTGTAAAGTCACATTGGATGTAACAGCTGTAAATATCATCCATGTCCTTCCTCCCACAGCTACAAAGGTTATGTGTTAGTCACCTTGGATGTAACAGCTGTAAACAGCATCCCATGTCCCTCCTGAACATTTACAAAGTAATCTAACCTTCTGTAAACTCTATAACAAATATAATACCATGACAAACAAAGACACTATAATCCTTGAATCAACAATGAACTTGTCTATTAAAGTACAGCTGCATCACCACTATAATGCTAACTGTTTGTAATGTCTCTCAATAAACACTAATTGTACATACAGTAATTTCATCTGGTCGCCCATCTCAAACTAAGATGACGGCAAAAAGAGATAAAATATCGTGGATTGTCGCTTCCTCCCATGAATCAGAGACTTATAACGATCAGGGCAGTGACCTGCTGTATCTGTGTGGTTACAAGCCACAACTGTATAAATGAATTATGCATGACCTTATTGCATATTCATTACCATGTCTTAATACAATTACCAATTACCCACATTTTCACGGCAGATATACTTATGAGATGTTCTTGTTTGCAAAGGATATATATACTCATGAATGTCTTCTTTTCTTCATAAAATTGTTTTATTTTTCTTTGGATAAATACTCTTTATTTGATGCCTAACTTTGATAAAAAGGTGATGCATGTAGTTTCGATCCCACATGGCTGCATAAAATGAATAATCAATGATCCGATTGCATATATTCATTGTCATATGCAAAATACGAGCTACTGTCGTCATAGTAGGAAGTTCAACACTGTACTGTACTAACCCTAGCCTATAACCTTATAACCTTAACTCTCAACACCAGAATGTGGAAAACACAAACCGTTCTTCCAGGTTTTAGATTATGACCAAACCATCCGATGTGTTTAGTAGCTTTTAATATAATATGACCAATAGCAGTTGGTCACCCTGGCCTCGTATGTTATATATAAAGAAAAAATATTACTTTTTCAACCAACCTAAATTACACATCCTTTGTCTAATCCACTGAATACAAATACATTCAAACACGCTATATTATTGCTTCAGAATAATAATTTGATTTTACGATTATGAAAAAAAGTTTGAAAAAAAAAAACTTATCTGAATCCAAACCCCATAATAGTTTACAAATTTTATACAATTTTATAAATATTTTCTTCTTTTTTTCTCTTTGTTTGTTTCTCACAAACTCTATGGAATGTATAGTATCAAGTGAGATGCAACAGGGTGATCATTCAAAACATATTGTAGTCCATTGGGGATTCCCCTATTTTTTTTAGGTTGAGTAAAGAAAATAAGCTGAAAATAACATCAAATACCGTCCAGTACTAACCCTACATCACATGCAGTCATATCATCACCGACCTTTTCCTTGATATCATAAAATCAAACTTACTACCCAGTTGAACTGGAATTTTTTTATAATTTATTTTTGAATGAAATCAGTTATGAAATGACAAATTTATGTAAACAGAAGGCCATTGCGATCTTAATAAGTTCATATACCACAATCTCTGAGCTACCCTATCGTACAGTAGGGCTCACTGTCTACACAGTGCTGCCAAGTCGGGGCTGACATAGTTAAAACGCCGGGATGTTTTCCGACGCAAGTTTACACTTCGACGTTTTGTGACACCTTTCTTCCCCTGATTCTCCCAATGAAATATGTGGTTTATCACACCTCTTTGTAGCAAGAGATTATATCGATCAGTTCACCAGATAACGATTAGAAATGCAATCAGAAAGCATCGTAAAGTGTCGGCTTATCCCAATGTTTCTGGCCTTCTTCTAAGTGTATTCAGAGCAGGATTAAGGTAGCATTTACTTTTCAAAAAAAAAAAAAAGAAGTATGTGTGTACATTTACAGGTCCTCAGTATTGGCCCTAATTTTTAGTCTGCTAAAAAATTGCTATAGGTTTTACAAGAGTAACAATTGCTGGGAGGATCTGGCCTTTGATGTTATTCCCAGAGATTGGGGAGTGTTTCAGTTTTAGACAATTTAAAGTCTCAAGGTAAGGCGAAGTTTAAGAGGGTTGGCAGTAAAATGCTTGTTCCAAGTTTAAGCAGGAGTGACCATTATCAGACTTCCTAGCACATTTTGGGGGGGGGGGTACTGAAAAACTTTTTAATTCCTGAATCAATGAACAGATTTCTCTTGACTGAGAGTACCGCCGATATATTAATAGCCATTACCAATGAATATTCATTTTATCCGTTCATCTGTAGGCTGTTTTCTCACATTCCAATCAATTACCTAACATCTGTTTACAGATCGGATTATCTTTGACAGAGAGCAAGCAACTCGGTCTTCCAAACTCGTAAGGCTTGTAACCGTGATGTACAATTCAGGTACAATTTAGATAATAATAGACAGGCCAACTTACTCTATTCACTTGGAAACGTTGACACATCACAGGCCTTTACTAACATAAAGGACATGTGGTTAGGTCCTATACATAGTCTGAGTCGTAAGGAACACATGGTGTACATGATAGCAAGGGGGTGGACACTATAAAACATACGTAACCCACCTGGGACGAACCACTGGTCCATAGGACCAAAACCTCTAGTGTGACCCACCAAATTATTTTCGAAAAAAAAGGGGGGTGGGGGGGGTGATGTCATATATAGGCATTTCATTCTTTTCATTCGCATTCATTTTATTTTTGAGTCATGTACTGTATTTCTGTGACTAGAGACCAGAGGGCAGAAAGCGTACACTTTCAAGTACAATTTCGAGTAAATTTGATCAGCTACATGCTCAAATGCCACAGATATTTAAGGAGATAATATTTCTTATTCAAATCATCCGTTTGGTAACTCCTAATGATACACTACAAAAACAGTTTTGGAAGCATTTTTTTTGTTATCATATTCAAACTTCAAACGAACAATTACATTCATATTAAGAGAGGCAACCATAATGAAAGGAGGAAGGGAAAAGGCACAAGATAAATCTAATTAAATGTTACATTACCACAGAGGTCTGTTTCATGTCTGCTAATGCCCACTTATCAATTTTTTTTAATTTTTGTATATGAAAGTTCCCACATCAATTAAAATTGATAAAATGTTGACAGCCGTCCTGTTTGGCATCTGACAAATAAATATTGCCAGGTTGGATTAAAAACGGTACATTTTTTTTGTCTAAGAAATATCTCAATAGGTGAGATTTTCCTGCTGAAAGTTGTAAGGTGGACATAATGACTTTATACGGCTAGAACAGTACTAGTTGACTTGGATACGGTTGTAAGTGTTTTTGTGTACGAAACTTTACCAAGCAGTAAAACGTTACACACTTGTATAAATTTAAAAATGATTTCCGGAGGTTTCAAGCCATGACTCTATCAAACCCGATCCTAAATTATTCCATCAGGAATGAAATGAAATAAGAGTCATAGTGGATGTAAGTCTGTTATCTATCAAATGTTAACAAATTTAATTTATCAACACTTTAAAAGACTACTGATCTAACACTACTTTTCCTTACAGATGCAACCAGCCTAGCCTATGTACTATGCATATATACTACATTTTTAAACCTTGGCTGAAGTTTATATTGAAATAGTTTAGAGTTTACCTAAATAATGAGTTTATTTTTGCATCGATTTTGGACAAGACGAGAAAGCACAAGGAGTATTTTTTGTAGATAACATTACACAATTTAAACTGTCCAAAGTGAGCTTGATGGGATATGGAGTTTTGTTTCTAAAAATGCAACCAACTTGCTAGACTACTGATACCCTAACTGACACAGTCAGTGAGAACCATGTACCCTATAAAACCATTTGTACCTCACAATTTGACCGTTACTTGTTTTAAAAAATCGGGAACAGAGAGTGTGTAATTGTACGGGTGGTCATGATAAAGGAAGATATTTCTTCAGAATATTAAAAGCAACCGAGAGGGGGGGGGGGAGGGGAACAGAATACATAAATCATTTTAAGTACCATGTGTGTCATCATCCAAGAACGAATTGAAGATTTCATTCCTTCGACGGCCTCTTTTAAAGGGTGTGGTAGTTGTCGTTTTGCCGTTTCCTGTAAAATTGATATCCGCAGAAACCGATGCCTATCAGACACGCGATGAGAATAATTATGCAGAAGAAAGTCCCCCAATGGAAACCTTTGTTTTTAGCCGGAGAACCTGTGGTCGTGTCGTCGACTGCAGTGGTGCCTGGTAAATCTCCAGGGGTTGTCATCTTTTTAGGGGTTTTTGTAGTGGGCCCCTCCGTGGTCATCGCTGCAGTGGTGGGTACATCAGTTGGGCCGGTCGTCAGATCTGTGGCTGTATTACCTATAGGTCATAGAAAGGTATTTCAAAATCACTCAGAATAACTTTGTAATTAGAGAAAAGTCCTAACAGTGATATTTTTTATCATTTCACTGGATTCAAGTACACATAACTGAGGTGCTTTCCCCTCCCACAGCCTGGGGATGAGGATGGGTGGGTGGATGGCAATGTGGGTGGGGAAAGGACATTGTGGGTGGGGGAAGGACAATGTGGGTGGGGAAGGACAATGTGGGTGGGGAAGGACAATGTGGGTGGGGGGAAGGCTTATCAATGCAACCAATATCAAAAACCTTCATAAAAACAGAAATCATAGTAGCTGAAAACTATGATGTCAGTGAAAGTTATTCAGATACTTTGTCATAAACAATGTTGAACTGACAAGCTAAAGACCTGAAAATTTAGCACTCCAAAAAAAAAAAAATCATTTTTCTTCAGAATGTGAGTTCAGTTGTCTACTTTAAAATGGAAGCAAATTACACTTTATTTGGAAACAATTGTGTACATTGGTAGTACTGTATAAGCTGTGTAACCCTGTACTGAAAGTTAGAGACCATATCCAATCCATGGTCAAAACAGAAGAAAGCAAAATTAAGGAAACCAAACATTTTTGGGGGGTCAAAGTGCATCTCCAGTATGACAACACATCTGTTTGCTCAAAACTCTGCTTTAATGGTACAAAAACAGATTTGACTTATCATGAACTTCTCTATCCTGTATACATGTCGCAATTGAACGAATTAATTTTTTTCCTTAACAGCAACTTGGCTCCAGTACTTGTCGTTTTATTTAATTGTAAAACAGTTTCTATTTCTTTTTGTAATTTTGTATGAGTCATGGTTTCTCCATCAGCTACATAAACAAAATTTGCTGCAATCTGACTTTTTAGAATTCCTGCAATACCTAAAAAAAATTTTTCAGGAAACGGACTATCTTATGTTACTCAAGTGCACTAAATATATGCATACCCTGGGGAACATCCCTCAGGATGCAGCCACAATACAAAACACACAAATATATACAAGTTAATTTGCAGATCCCCATTTATACACCTATGTGAAGATATGCAGTCGAGATTAGGTGCCTTGACTAATCTTAGAAGAACTTAATCAGACATCCCATGGCCTTGAAGAAAATGCTCTACCATTTGGATATATAAGTGTCCAGGAACAGATGGGCCTCTTAGTACTTCACAATAACAATGCATATTTATCATATTTAATATTTGACTGGCTTCTAGATTTGTATGATAATATCAGTTATATGCTGCGATCAAGTGCCTCTGTTTCAAGCTCGAGAATAAGTTCACCTCTGAATGATCCCTATCAAACTTTAGTTACGTATACTTTCCAGTAACGGCCTTCGAGATTGCAATCTCCGATGTAAATTACGAAATCCTCCTACAGTACCATATCCCACCTTAATGGAGGATACATTAGTGAGTCATGAACAAAGTTGATTATTGTCAGGCCTAGAATTTCACCATTTTTAGCTCCTAACTAAAAAAAAGTGACATTGCTTGAAGAAAAAAATTCTACTAGCTGTAGCTTAAAGGTACGCTGTATTGTCCCCAAATATGCTAGATAATCAAATATGGTCACCTTTGCTCAAAATTCTTGAACTGCTTTTATTAAAACCTTCGAGGAAATTGTCGTCACTTAGACATTTCAGTCATCTTGTGTGTTCCTTAAAAATGTCTGAGAACAATTTGGAGAGTAAAGACCTCTGGGAAAATACTTTTGAAAACTTTTAGCAATTACAGCATGCTATAATTTGGGGCCTATACTGAGTAGCTTTAAATCACTTTCTCACTAATACATTCCTGAACTATAACACACATCAGTTGACTGTACAGGGATTATGAGGGCAGCCCAATAATAGTTCTGATGGGCTTGTTGTAAGACCTATACAGAAAACATGGTTGATTTCTTTGAATGATCGTTTCCGGCAACAAAAAAAACTGCACTTTGTGCCCTTTGTTTTGGCAAACGGCAAAATCAACTGGCATTAAGCCAAAGATTAAGAGTTCAACCTTAAAGCTGAATACCTTGCAAACCGTAATAGCTATAATTACAATACTTGGACTCGACAGTTTTGGTTTTTCTTGGACTATAACTGATCAAAATCAAAATTCTGCCTGAAGTGATCCTTTACATGTCCCACATTTCCTAGCAATATATACAGTACTAGAACTGGGCAGTACTTTTACTAGAAATTCATAATTTATGTATATAACTAACCTGTTGCATCCATATTTTCAACTGTGCCTGCCAAACGAAAGAGAACAAACGTTTTTTTTAGAACTTATTAATTTAATTCATTCATTCATAAAATGCACCATTGTACCATTGTTAATACTTGACAAAAATTTCATCAAAAAAACTTCAAATTAGGGGGCCTTTGTGTACTATTTTATTTGACATGTTATTTGGAAAGTTTAACATACAAATGAGCTGTGAGCAAAGTACAATACTGTATTAAAGGGAGTGAAGACTCACGCACAAAGAAACATCTGATGCCAGTAATCTGACCTAGTTTCGAATGAGGTGTAACAGAATGTGTTAGACACCATCATAGATCCCAGAAAATACACACACGGCTTGCTACCGTCGGTAATTAGACACTAGTGTACATTCAATACATGCAGCTATGGTCAATATATACATGATTGTATATGTATGTATATAGCATACATGCGTGTGTGCATTTGTATTCAATTGTGTATGTATGCATATGTGTATATTTATGTATTGTGTGTGGTTTGGTATCAGGGTTATACTTGAACGGGTTGGTGTGTTGGTGGATATAAGAGTTCCGTTTTATTGTAATGTTCTCTCTATTTACTTATGGGAGTGCTCTACTAGACAAGCCCTCTGGGTTCTTTTGGGGTGCTTCCTTTCACAATTTTCCCTGTGGTAGATATGTTTTGTCACTTAGTCAACTTCTCTGTAATTATATTGTGAAGAAACAAATAAATGAATGGATGAATACCCACAATACAGTGTACATAGCAGCAATGGACATCTCAGGTCCAGATAAAGATAACAAGGTATCACGTTTCATTGCTGTCTGCATTTTGTAGCCACAAGAAGAAAACTTCACTTGCAAGCAACAAAAAGTTAACTTTTTTCAGAGGGCAGCACAGGGTTTGGGGTGTGTCTTCAATGCCTTTAAATCACAAACATATCACAGAGCTGTATATTTTAATGTGAAAACATGAATTTGCTGGTAGGCCTTAGTGCACTATACTTATATATAGTCCTCGCTGATCAATATGAACACGTATAATTCTGAAGTTTCACATGATATCAAAAGACAACAACTAACCTGTTGCACCCAGATTTGTAACTGCCAAATGAAAGGGGAAAAAAACGGATTAAACTGATTAATTGAGTTAATTCATTCATTAAATGCACCATTGTACCATTATTAACACTTGACAAAAATTTCATAAGAAACTTCATACAGGGTCTTCATGTACTATTTGAATTTGAATATTGCGGACATGCTATTTGAAAAGGTAAACATACAGCTGAGCTGTGAGTAAAGAACTGTATTAAAGATGTATCACAGCTATATATTTTGGTGTGAAAACATGAGTTTTGCTAGTCCTGTCTACTGCACTATTCCTACATATAGTCCTTACTGATATAACTATATTCTGACATATTTGCATTATGATATTGAAGGGTGTGAAGACTCGCGCAAAAGAAACGTCTTATGCCGGTAATCTGACCTAATTTTGAATGAGGTGTAACAGAACTGTTAGACACCACCATCGATCCCAGAAAATACACACACACAGCTTGCTATCATCGGTATTTAGACACTAGTGTACAGTCAGTACTGTACATACAGCTGCGGTCAATACCCACAGCACAGTGTACAAACAATACAGTGATGGACACCTCAGGTCCAGCTAAGATAACAAGGTATCACGTTTCATTACTGTTCTGTCTGCATTTTGTAGCAACACGAACAAAACGTCACTTGCAAGCAACAGAAAGTTAACTTTTTCAGATGGCCGCACGCGGTTTGGGGCGAGTCTTCAATGCCTTTAAAAGAGACATGGGATTTGTGACTCTCAGGGCTGTGGGTACAGAACAGTACATGACTTCAAAAGTTGTTGTCCTAGCCTAATGTTACTGTAGAACACACAAACATAGCACCCTAAAAGAGCTGTCTACCACTCAACTGCAAAGTTTCCACAGACATGCATGCATGAGAAGTGCATGCATGAGTATAAGAAGTAACTTACAAACATTATGTAGTATTTAAGAATACATAAACAAGGAAATAAAAGCCTGACAAACCTTGTGTCACACCAACATCAGTGCCATCTAAAGATGGTGAAACAGAAGCTGCAGCTACAGTAAGAATAGAAACAAGAAAGAATTCAAAACTATGGGATCATGAGAAATAATGGGGAAAAAGAATTCATTTTGCATCTAAATTTAGTGTACGAAATTTGAATATAGGGAATTGTAATGAGATGTGTTTCAGTGTTATTGATAGGATGTTTAAAAAAGGGGGAATTCCCTAGCCATTTTTATTTGGGGAGTGGGGGATTTTCAATTTTTTCTTGGGCAAGGATGGGTTTTCAATGTTTTTTTCACTGGTCACCGTCTCAGATAAAACAACATGACTTAAGCTTTTCTCACTGACTTCTACAACAACAAACCTACAAGTTACAAACACATTCGAATCATGTACAGATTCTCCACAAAGATGTGACATAAAAATTTGGTGAGAAAGAGCCACAACAACACTGCACAACAATCCAACCATGATGCAAATTTTGACCTGAGTCATGTGTAGCAATTCCTGATTTAGGCCTAGCTAAGTATTGCCGGCAAAGTCTGGCGTACTAATCAGCCAAAAGGAAAATGTGATGTAACAAGATTAATCACTGCCATTTATTTGGCTGGTTAGTAAAAGCTGGTATGGTAGTTAGGCTAGCCCTACTTAGTTAAATCTGTTCAACAAATGACAAATGACAATGACAAAAAAAGTAAAGAAGATTAGAACGAGAACATTCTGCCACTATTTTCGAAACATTTGTTAAAAAATCGTAGCAAACTTAAACACCACTTTATATTTCTCATCCCCCAAACAAATATCTGATAGCAGACCCGTCAACTCTCCCGGTTTTACCTGGAGACTCCCGGTTTTTACCCGAATCTCCTAGTTTCATATTCTATTCTCCCGGTTTCATCACTTGGGACATTTCTGAAAATAGCCAACAATTAGTCCTATGCTTAGTAATTCCCCACAGAAACGCTGAATAGGAAAGCTATTCAGTGCAGTTTGCAAGAAAAAGACAGACAGTTGGTCAAGTCTCAAGCTTGATTGGACTCTATCTAGCATATTAGCCATGAAGTCACAGTACCCAAAGTCCACTGTTCCCTGTTTCAAATGGAAGCCTACTAAAGAAACCCTGTAGAAAGCGAAGTGAGCTGCTGTAAACTACAAGTACAACAAGAAATACTGATTGGATGATTCTCTCACTGTATTGCATAAGTTGACTATACTTATTTAGGAGTATTTATATCATTTCAGTTGAAAAATTACCAACCTCCCTAGTTTCCCCCTGTTCTCCCTATTTTTTGGCCCTGAAAAATGTTATTCTCCCTATTTTGGGGTCAAACAGGTTGACAGGTCTGGCTTAACTCTAATGATGGAGTGCAATGCTCAGTGTGTGGCAATATTGAAGTCAGAATTAATGAAGGACAGAAACATGATACATGTAGGCTAGTAGCATGGGCACTTCGTATTCCGGACACCTAAGCCTTAAATCACCCCAAAACTATATCTATTGGTATAAATCACCTGAAAATATACTTGATATGGTGGGAGAAGTGTGTTATATAACGATACACGGCCAAACTTTCTTTCCTGCAAACTGTTTTCACGTTGTAAAAAAGAAGATTCTTCGTGATTGTGGAACTGGTATTTCTTTGCTAGAGTATTGCCAATTTCGGACACACAGTCCCACAGTGTGGCGCTAGTGATAAAATTGGTGGCGCAGTTGCTCTTTCAGTAATTATAACAGACTTCATAGATCTCCGTCATTTTATTGACAAATATGTAAGTATTTACTTGCACACGGGTCATTTTGGAGAGAAAATAACTGTAGCTTCGTACTTTTTGGTGAAATTTGGCTCTTCCTGTAGGTTGTCATGGTGAAATCGTGCATTTCTTAGGGGTGTCCGAAATTGGCAGTGTTCCGAAATTAGCAATACTGACTATACATTTTCTGCTGAAACATGGACTTATGACCAGCGAAGTCGGAACGTCTTGCCTTCTTTTTAGTAGATGAATACTGCGTGGAATACATTGGAATTGAATGTGCTCTCACTAAACCTGATCGTAATGTAACCCCCAATTATTTAGGACCAAATTAATTTAATAAATTAATTCCTAAGGAATGAAATTGTCCCCCATATACTATATAGGCTACTTACAAATTACACCGACGTGTAAAGTTAGAATCAACGTCACAAGAGATAAAGTTAGGCTTCGTGCGATGATACTAGATAAATCCATCTTCGAATACCACTATGTTCCCAAAGTTACGAATAAATAGAATGAAAGAATATCACGAAGTTCCGTGCTTTTCGAGAGATCAAAATTATCCGTGTAATTACACCAACTGAAAGATGATAAATGCACAATCCTTTCCAAACAAGCTTCTCAGACGTCTACCGTAACGTTAAATAATTACACAGTATTACAGTTACAGAAACCTAATTTGGTAAATAACAGCCACCGTACGGATAAAAATTACGGACATTACGTGTCAATGAAACCGCAATAGAAACCCTAATGTACTCTAACTGGCCATGGTGGCATTCAATGGCAATGACGTACATACCATGTGATAGGCCGATAGACGGCAAATATACGTAGAAGTGTGATGTTGTGTACGAAATAATATATTCGAAGGCGTTATGTGAACAAATTTTGCTTGTCTGCAATTAATTTCATAAACCGCAAACACCTGAAAGAGTATGGATGGGTTGAAACTGGTGTGGGATGAACGGCTTGTCGTAACCTAGCGCATAGTTAAAGTTGTGCATTCATGTGTGAAACACCAAGGCTACTATAGTTGTTTATTCATCTTCGCCCTGGTTGTAACTTGACTGTTTTATTTGTCCACGGTACATGGGCGCCTTTTGACATTATAGCCTGCTGGAAACATGTGGTTGTAGCTCCATGGTGATGCTGAGAGGCCAACTCAGGCCATGCATTTATGTCCTCTATGACCAACCAAAAAAAGTTCTCACATCACCGTCCGAGGTCATTTTCTACGTCAAGTCCAAAGAAATAAAAAGGGCAGATATAGGTGCTCTCAGTACATTGTTTTGGTTTTCACGAATTTAGTTAGAATAACAATATCCGGCTATCAGTGTATTTTTTTCTAAATAGCATATGTAATATTTGAGAAATGACCCTATAAGCATCTTATGTACATGAATTAAAGTAACTGGACTACTTGTTCTAATACACAGTCAGTTCCTCAGATGCAACCAAAATCTCAATCGAAAACGTTTGTAACCTCGAACTCGAAGGACATTAATTTGTATAAAAAGGAGTTACTAATTTTCAGAGGGAAATGATGTTGAATGTCATTCAAATTGTTCGGCTATACATTGAAATACATTTTTTGGGTCAAGTTATTACAATTTATAAAAATAAAGGATTAACATTATGGCGTATACCGAGGAGCCGACTTTATCAGCACTTGAACCTTAAAGGCATATCCCAGAAAATGATCTTGTTTTAAACATCTTGAAAACCGGAATCTATAGATACCTTACCAGCACTCAAATATTTGCTTTCTCTAGACTATTATGTATCAACATTAAGACTTCGCCTAAAATCCTCCTTTAGAGGAACCCTAAGCATAACATATGTTTTTTTGAGGAGGGGGATGGGGTAGAGTCATATTTTGATGTTCTTGTTTGTCCCCATGTCTCCTTCATTTATTTAATATTCACTTCAGAATCGTTTGTAAACAGCCAGTATAGGCTACATTGGTTTTCAATGTCGTTCCTCTATACATTGAAGACTTAAGTACTGTTCTAAACAAACAAAAGAGTTCTTGATAATCTCATCATGAGGGTAATCTTATCTAGGGGTGACGGTACCCTCACCAGGATGTGTCACCGAAACTTGTT
>KN894210.1:2845-16806 GCA_000934455.1 Apostichopus parvimensis
TGTAGTAGGGGTAACCCTAACCCTAAACCCTAATCCTAATCCTAACCCTAACCGGAAATTATTGTTACTCATGGTCGTAAAAATAGTACTCCTGGTTGTAAAAATAGCAACTGCGCATGCGTAATCGGAAATTATTCTTACGACTCGTCATAAGAATAGCCACTTTGTTAAATAAGACTTTCCTAGTGCCATTTCTTGAGTGATTCAAGTTCATTAACTTTGGTGTGGGAGCTTGTTGGTATGAAAGGCTAGTCTAACAGCTATACTTGTAGTACTGTAGGTAAGCCTAGTTCATATTTCTCACCTTTCATTTTCTATACTGTCATATTCTTTACCCTAGATTGCAATTACATGTTTTGTTAGTACTTGGGGAAGGGGGAAAAGACGGGCTGAGGAGGATTACGGAAGGGGTTGGAGGAAGTGGAGGGGTAGGTGACTGAATGGATAGGAGAAGCAAAAGGAGAAATTCAGAGAATGGAAGAGAAAGTTCAAGGTAAGGGAAAGGGAAGGAAAAGTTGAATGGAAGGGAAAGTTGAAGTGAAGGTGACAGGGAGAGAAAGGAGAATGAAAAAAAGGTGGAAGGGGGCCTACAGTCCTTAAAGATCTGCTGTATAGACCCCAACTATAACACGCTATCATGGAAAAGTTTCTTGAGATTACGTAATCGACCTGCCTTGGTCGTAAAATGACCTCTTTTTACCGATTAGTCTGCAACGCGTCCCAAATATATTTTCTTGTATGAGGGTCTTTGTGTGAATGCTGTTTGATTAACTAAACTGTAGACATTAATTTATTTCCACACAGTGTTTACACAAATTGCCTAATGGTGTTAAGAAGCTATGCAGGCTAATTGTACAGCCTGAGGTCAATTTACGAATGTGGCAGGTCGATTACTTAATCAATACTTTCCTAGCTAAAGTTTGCAATATTTGGAGCCGATAAAGCAGATCTTTAACTACAGTACAAGTTAAGTGTAATTTAACTATTCATGAGTGAATTAGACGGATTCATTTCATTCTCTTATAACCACAAAGGAAAGACACTTTTATATTAGTGTAGATGCATAAAAAAGTTCAAATTTTCATACTTTCCTCACTTTCATTTTTGGAATGAAACAAGTCAAGCTGATGAATTCCTTTGAGATTATGGTATTTTATGGTGAATATAGCATCAAAGATTTAGGAAGATTAACACAAAGATACTGCTTCAGATAATTTTTTTTATTAAATGTTTGCTGTACACATGTTCACTGTACACAAACAGGATTACAAACAGATGAAATATTTCGGTCAGACTATATCTGTCTATCCTTCCTCTTTGTGAACTGTAAATTTAAATAAAATGCAAATTACATCGGTTCTGATGATGTGGTATTGCTCATTGCTTGCCGGCAGATGTATTTTAAATGGTAAGAAAAGGGTTTCTTCCAAATTCAAATGTTTGCAACAAAGGGATGCCAATATTTAGACTTTGTGACCAGTACCTATTTATGCAAGAAGAGTAGCTGCAAAATTTTGACAGCTGTTCAAGATAATCCCTTTAATGCAGGTGTTATAACATCTGTTAAAACTGGGAAAAAACATGAATGAACTTATCGTCCGTTTCCAAACCAGCTTTATCTGTAAAGCCAATAAAACAGCACCAGTCATATTATACGTAGCTCTGCAACCCGCTCATGACTCAGGAGCACATCACTACCATTTTAATATCTAGGAATCTCTGAAAATGTGATCAGACTTTATTGAGGAAGGTGAATCATGACATGTTTTTATTGTTAATAATATTATTAAGGCCTATAACCTGATTGATATGGAGACCCAAAGAAGACATATTGAACCTGCATTAGCCAATTAATGATGGGAGTTTATTAGTCCCGAAAGTCTTTGTAAATGCTCTATCAAGCAAATCGTACAGTGATACATCAGAAAATAGTTGGCACCATAAACTGTGCATGATGAAAGAAATTGTTCATCAGATGAGAAACTGAATGAGCTTCTGAACATAAGAAGTAGAGTAATAGATGCTACAGTATACATGCTTGAATATTATGCACTTGTGTCAATGACATGATTGTTGACCTGGAGGTTAGAGCATATCGTCAACATAGGCTAGGAGGCAGGGGGGGGGCTGGGGGGCTGCAGCTACCCCAAACAAAAAATGCTTGTGAAAATTCGGGCAATATGAAGAGAATTTTTCGGGCACTTTTTACTGAAAGAATAATAATATGCAATGTGTTTTTCAATGGTTACACTTATATTATTATTATCATTATTATGGTAACGACTTCCCCAATAATTATAACCGATATGGAAGGGTAATAACACGGAAAATGATTGTATGTTATTGGCATGTGATGTAATAACCGATGAATGGCTATATGATATGCATATTAACATGTTGAACATTTTTGGTTATATTTTTGGAGCAAGTTGTTACAGCCCCCCCCCCCCAAATCAAATTAGTCTCCTACGCCTATGATCGTCAAGGTGAAACCTTGGAGACATGAACAGTTTTATAAATCTCTTGTCAACTTGGTATTGAACTTCTCATTTTCTCCTGATGTATTATTCTCCTTTTTATTATTTTTTTTTTTCATTTGACATCACTTTCTTGTTTGTTTGTTTTAGTTTTCATTGTCGGGCATTGAATCTGGCAACATTAATGTAATTTGCACAGTACTTCACGGTACTGATACATTACTGGAAGTACTGTTCCATTGTGTCACAAGTTTCATTCAGACTCTCACATACAGTGTATATAATTAGTGATAATTGATATGCCAGATATGCCCACTGTAGCATGTTCTGACAATGATTTTACTGTAACCTGGAATGTTGCTTTAAATAGTGTATAATCACCTGCAAACTGGTCTGAGATTTGTATGTGTCCTTGTTCTTATTTACTCAATAACTTGTAGGACATAAATGATGAAGTAGTCCAACTGTGCATCCCCTTCTCTAATCTTTGACACAAAAATGGTCAGTCATGGAAGTAAATTTCTGAAGCCAGGAACAATTACTTTTATACAGAAACCACATGTAATATGCTCAACATGAACACTGAAACCTTAAAAAAGTAAGGAATCCAATAACCATTTTCAGCTCATTTAAAAACTAAAATTTGGTTGAATTATTTTTGGTGCCATACGGTAGACTACTTTACATGCTGAATATATAACCCTTCTACCTGTGATGAATTTAAATTTTATTACGTCGCTATGGAGGAGAACGAACCACAATATGAACAGTACCTACAGTACACTAGTACACTGGCACCAAACAATTTCGTGCCTAAGTTTGAGTTCAAGTTTGATTGACATTCCGGTGGAGTTTTGAAGTCCGACATAATTCTCAGCTTTCATTGTATCGAGACTGAATGTCTAATGAAACACCATCTGCCTAGACTTACTCTCTGCCCTGACATACGGTGCCTCATTTTATTATCTGGACGACCAAGAACTCCAAAAGATGAAGCAAAAACAGGAAAGAAAGAAAAAAAAAATTGATCTTACCAAGTTGCCGGTCTTTACCCCCCTAGTAACATGTCTTGTGATTCACATAATGAATGACTTTGTATTATAGAGTTATGTTCCATTGGTAGTATTATGTATCTGTGTTTTAGTAACTGACAATACAGTAAGAATAATTGGGTTTTTGAAGGATTAAACGACCTCATTTCGAGTCAAAAACCCAGGCTCCAAGTTTCGACTCCAGTTGGCTGCAAGGTGCTCTAAGAAGGTGGACGATAGATCTGTGTGTTTGTATGTATACGTACATTATCAAATCCTGCTCAGAATGATCTGAATTTAATCAAACTGTCAAGTTGGACAAGCATTGCATGATGCAAGATTCAGAAGGATTCAGAATGGCATCAACAGGATTACCTGATGAAGCTTTCATTTTAAATGGAATGGAATTTTAAGCATATTCAAAGCACATTGAGAGCCTGGACATAAATATATCAGGAAACAGAGTTTGGGGAGAGAGGGAAGAAGGGGGATGGGGTGGGTGCTTGTTTACAATGTGAAGCGAATGTTTCATTGTTGCATTGATTGCGGGTTTTGCTGCGTAAAAATTCGGTGATGTTTCTAAATTCAGAATTTGCTGTGGGTCAGAAATCACTGTCATTCCGAGTAGATGTTGAAAGATCAGGTCAGCAAAGTCCCCAGTTTTTAAGAGTATATATACTAAAAACATTACACATGGTCATGTACATTCATGTTTTCAATACTTAACAAGCAGTTGCCTATTAAACCTCTCCATCATCTGCAAAATTTCTTAACTTTATATCAGATGCAATAGATTCAAACATTGTCGGATGTTTCACTCACTTTGACCTTGCTACCCCCCCCCACCCCCACTCCCTGCCAGCTTCCAACAATGCCACTAATCTGGACCTAATTATGTAAACAGACCTAACATAAACATGATACGTTCACAGTACGGAACATTTTGAATGATCAGTTATCCAAATCATATTCTAATGGATCGATTTTCAGAATAATTTCAGTTTTTTACTGTATCTTAATTGTACATCAATTCTACCTTTGGCCACTCTACAACAGGTTTTGCACTCTGTGGAGTATATAGCATACCCTCTCCTGCTTGGAGTGTCTTTATAAGTGGGGAATGCCTATGGTCTGTATATATACAGTACCACAAATTGTAAACATCCAAACCAGGTAACTTTCTGTGATGTCACTGCTTCTATTTCAAATGAATGCAAATTTGGTACAGATTTCCTCCAGCGGTTTCCTTTTGGTTCGATCACTAAAGGAATGTTATACTGATAATGTCTGTACCTATATCAGTTACAACTAGACTTCAACCTCTCTTAATATATATAGCTCTACTGTACCAGTTACTCTCTGAGAAAACTTCTACACGAAAAAAAAACATGCTAGAAACACCTTCTCTCTCTTATTTTGATATGCTTGAATTGATTGAACAATATGCATCTTTAGTTTCTGACAATATTTTTAGTATACATGTACTATGAACCTTTCCAATTACAGCTTTCATACAACTGCATTCCTGACCATCTCTAACTAACTATCCATAAAACTCTAACCAGCATTTGTGGATGGCATGTACGAAATTAGTGTTCAAAGGTAGTTAAAATTAGTTAACAGTTTTCCAAACTCAAACACTACCAACCGATGTGTCCAGTATTAGCATTGTGTTCTTATTCTCCCAAGTAGCTATAAATTTATGACAAAATACGTAAGCGAATGTAAGAGATTTCAGTGGTATTTGCAACAAAATGACCAACATCCAATGTTCAAGAAATAAACAGGAAGCATTAAAGCAAATTTGCTCCCTAATTTATCTCATTCATTGTTTACTCATATGTGTAGCTCGTCCCCCCCCCCCCCCCCCCCCCCTCATACGCATAATTTTAATTGTACTTGGTGTAGATGTGGCCGATACCGTCCCTCCCTTCCCAAACTGATGGCACATATGTCATGCAAATTTAAATGTCAAGCACTGGTTCAAAATACACAACGAGAAAAAGCAAACATGCAAATTTGTTTGGGGATCTAATACAAAAATTAGACTTGTTTGGTTCTCATGATCTTGTTACTAATTAACAGTAACAGTACTAATTAACAGTACTAATTAGCAGTAATTAACAGCTCCATTCTCTAAATTGGCAATATGTTGTAATGCCCTAGTTTCTTTCAAATGATCAGATACATTTCTCACTTCTTCAACATTCAGCTTGCTATAAAACATTGTCCATCAAAACAAATTTAACCAAAATTTCTTTTTGCACAAAATTGTCACAATGCTATATATGTGAAAAGATAGCAGTTATTGTACACAGGAAATATAGTATTTGATATAAGGGAAAAATTTCAGAAATTTTCAAATTTTCTACACAAAATCTGAACACGAAATTATATGCCCTGATCTACATGCTACCAAAAATAAAGCGTGCATACCAAGAATAAATCAATATACATGTCCTTATATGGTTTGAAAGTGTTTGTAAAACCGATGCTATTAGAATAGACCGAATGACAATGTGATGTTTGTTTGCACCTGTATTTGTTAAAGCCATTTTAGTATACATACAGTAGATATACATTAAAGTACAGAACCAATTCAGGTGTACTGAATAGTAATGAAGAACTCATATGGCAAGATTCAAACACCAAACTATTAGTCATCTTTAAATGTCTACTTTTATCATGAGGGGGAAATGAAAACTTGTTTGTTTTTATAAATTTGTGAAGCCATATTTAGTACTAGTATAATATACATCATAGAGTGCAGAACAAATTCATGTGTACTGAATAGGACAAATCATTTTTTTTTTATAATCTATTTTTTGCTATTCATCATCCAAGCTACTATATTAGCTGTAATGATCAATTTGATAATGGACTAAATGAAAACTTGTTTGTGTTTCTAAAGCAGCTTATTAGTAAGCTTTTATTTTTTTTTTAGTTTGCATTACAGAATAACTAACTATATGGTCAGTGTAGAAGTCCAATAATGGTGTATCTTGAATTCCTGGCTTTTATTCTTTGGACCTGGCAAATTGAATTTGGGGAGGCCCGGGGAACTAGGGAGAGCCTATATGGACATTTTTGGCGGGCATGTGTGTGTACTGTGTGCCCTCTTTGGAGACAATACATTATAGAACCAATTCACAGTTACTTAAAGGCATATCCTGTATAAAACTCTTTTATTGTATAAGGCAAATGTCATTCTCCTAGCTCTTCTAGCCATCTGAAATGGTCACTTTTATCATGCCAGGTATAATTGCCCAAAATATTCTCAAACTTCTTTAAATGGATCATGTCTCTCCTAAGAACTTATCCAGAAAATCTAGGAAAGTCGGACTTAAATACAGATGGAGAGATGTTCTCTTAAAGATAAGGAGACCCACTAGTTCTTGGGCGGGCAATAAAGGCATTGAAGACTTGCCCCAATCCATGTGCGGCCATCTGAAAAAGTTAACTTTCCTTTGCTTGCAAGTGACGTTTTGTTCGTGTCGCTACAAAATTTAGACAGTACAGTAATGAAATGTGATACCTTGTTATCTTTAGCTGGACCTGAGATGTCCATCGCTGTATTGTTTGTACACTGTGCTGTGGGTATTGACCGCAGCTGTATGTACTGACTGTACACTCGTGTCTAATTATCGATGGTAGCAAGCTGTGTGTGTGTATTTTCTGGGATCGATGGTGGTGTCTCAAACTTCTGTTAAACCTCATTCGAAACTAGGTCAGATTACCGGCAGTAGACGTTTCTTTTTGCGCGAGTCTTCACACCCTTTATGATCAGTTCATTTTCACTGTGATAATTGTCCCGCTGTATCTCAGAGGGAAATAGTAGCACTAAATATTTCAGGTTTGGGTCAGTCTGCTATTTCATGCAAATTTGGCAGCCTGGACATGGTTATCAGAGGATGTTCAATATGGAGATTTAATGCCAGTCCCTGCAGGGATAGATTAAATGTTGAGTAAGAGAACCCTGCCTCGAACAGTAATCTGAGGAGGCCATTTACAGTATTTTGTGGATCTTGCAACGTTACGTTTATGTATGTACAGTGCTATTTAGAAACAATCTGCTTTGTGTGTTTGCCTAAAGATATGTGCAAATAATTATTGTATAAAACTTGACCTGATTATCCTGACTGTGTTTTCCCTTTTGGGTTGAAAGATGGATTGTTTAGAAGCTGGAAATGGTGGTGCCTGCTTGCAAGCATTATTCTGAAGTAGGGCACATTTGGGGCCCAGGGTACAGGGGTATAGGTCAGCGTAATACTAACAATATGCAGCCGTGAAATTGCCCGGAAGGGGCTTTGACATGCATTTACCTGCGCCGTGAGCAATTTTGGGTAATGAATCTACGGTGGAGGTATTAAGAAACATTTTGAATATTTTATACATAATGGTTTTAATTAGGGCAAATAATAGCATTACTCACAGGCCTTTGATTTAGAAGCTCATTTTAACATTAGCGCACTTTGATTGGGCCGTAACCTACATAACGAAAGATTCGCAGTTCGTTCACCTCATTTTTAATTAAGTTAAGAAAGTATGAATAGGGAATAAGTGTCGTAATTTGGGTTAAATAAATTGTCACGGGATGCTTAAGAGGAGGATAAGGGGGAGAAGAGGGGGAAGGCGTTACAAGGCGAAGGGGTACACAATGGTAGAGCACATTTATAAGGTGAAGGCACTGTAGTCAATGTCTGTCTAAAATGCTAACAGTGAAATTCGTCAGTGATTAACAAGTTTCTCTGTCAGAAAAGAAAGTGTCTTACAGAGCAAAGTGTGGACCTAATAGTTTCATTAGTATATATACTACATGAAATGTTAAAATTACATATTTGACATTTATATGAAAAATAAGAAAAATTTGAGAATCAGGCAAATAGTTGGGATATCCCATGCTGTATCTCTCTTTTCCGATCTTTCCGATGAATTTTAACAAAGTGGGCCAAACATCATTGATCCCATATGTCCCATCCCTTGTAAGTCCTCCTTATGATCGGTTTTGACAAGTGGGACAACACATGATCCATCCCATACGTCCCACCCGTTGTTTATCCTCCTTATGATGGGTTTTAAAAAGTGGGACAACACATCATCCATCCCATATGTCTGATCCCTTGTTTGTCCTCCTAATGTTGGGTTTTGACAAAGTGGGACAACACATCATCCATCCCATATGTCCCATCCCTTGTTTGTCCTCCTAATGTAGGGTTTTGACAAAGTGGGACAACACATCCATCCCATATGTCCCATCCCTTGTTTGTCCTCCTAATGTTGGGTTTTGACAAAGTGGGACAACACATCATCCATCCCATATGTCCCATCCCTTGTTAGTCCTCCTTATGATTGGTTATAACAAAGTGGGACAACACAGCATCCATCCCATATGTCCCACCCCTTGTTTGTCCTCCTTATGATGGGTTTTGACAAAGTGGAATAATGCATCATCCATCCAATATGTCCCATCCCTTGTTTGTCCTCCTGATGAGTTTTAACAAAGTGGGACAACACATAATCCATCCCATATGTCCCACCCCTTGTTTATCCTCCTTATGATGGGTTTTTACAAAGTGGGACAACACATCATCCATCCCATATGGCCCATCCCTTGTTTGTCCTCCTAATGTTGGGTTTTGCAGGCCTTGATTTATAAAAAAATCCAGGAGAGTAGTAAATTGCTCTCCTGGGACCACCAATGCATTCAAATCGCTCTCCTGGACAAAATCACCATCGTCTTTTTGGTCTCCTGGGGGGTTTCATGAGAGCGTTTTGCTCTCCTCAAAATATGCAGGGCCAATGCAGGCCCAGTAAGTACTCTTTATCATGTGAGGCATGAAGAGAACTAGAGTATATTATTTTGAGCTCCTGCAGTTGAGTTGTTGTCCTTATTTTCTCTCAAAACAAGCAATACAAAGTAACAAAGGGTACAAACTGTTTTCCACTTAGTGTAGTTGGTTGATCCAGCATTTAAAGTTCAATATTGACAAACCATGTGAATTTACTTTACACTTACAGTATTCAGAGTGAAAACACTATCATTTGAAAATTCAGATGATACTTGTAATAGAAAATATCGGTATAGGCTCCAAATTTACCTATACTACAGTGTGTTTAACTGTGTTAGGCTGTAAGTTTCACCATCTCCTCGTTACTATACCGGAGTCTGACTGATGCTACGTGACTCATATAAACGTACGAATGGGACAATAAACTGTATAGCTCCAGGTGGTTCAGATCGGAATAACCGAAGATACTCTGAATGTTGAAGCGAGTGACCGTACGCAGAGCTTGTGGTGTGTGAGGTGCGCTGTTTCATTGCTCTCCTTAGGGAATTGAGGAGAGTATTGAGCGTAAGTAACATTTTAGGAGCGCTGTGAAATGCTCTCGCGGATCGAATTTAAGGAGCGCGGAGGAGCGCAATTGCGCTGGCGCTCCTTATAAATCAAGGCCTGGTTTTGACAAGTGGGACAACACATGATCCATCCCATATGTCCCACCCGTTGTTTATCCTCCTTATGATGGGTTTTAAAAAGTGGGACAACACATCATCCATCCCATATGTCTGATCCCTTGTTTGTCCTCCTAATGATGAGTTTTGACAAAGTGGGACAACACATCATCCATCCCATATGTCCCATCCCTTGTTTGTCCTCCTAATGTTGGGTTTTGACAAAGTGGGACAACACATCATCCATCCCATATGTCCCATCCCTTGTTAGTCCTCCTTATGATTGGTTATAACAAAGTGGGACAACACATCATCCATCCCATATGTCCCACCCCTTGTTTGTCCTCCTTATGATGGGTTTTGACAAAGTGGAATAATACATCATCCATCACATATGTCCCATCCCGTGTTTGTCCTCCTGATGAGTTTTAACAAAGTGGGACAACACATAATCCATCCCATATGTCCCATCCCTTGTTTATCCTCCTTATGATGGGTTTTGACAAAGTGGGACAACACATCATCCATCCCATATGTCCCATCCCTTGTTTGTCCTTATGATGGGTTTTGACAAAGTGGGACAACACATCATCCATCCCATATGTCCCATCCCTTGTTTGTCCTCCTTATATTGGGTTTTGACAAAGTGGGACAACACATCATCCATCCCATATGTCCCATCCCTTGTTTGTCCTCCTTATGATGGGTTTTGACAAAGTGGGACAACACATCATCCATCCCATATGTTCCACCCATTGTTTTTGCTCCTTATGATGGGCTTTTACAAAAGGATACACACACAATCGCCCCTCATTTCTGATATATCTGATAAATTTAACTGGGTGGGACACCACATCATCCATCCCACATTTCTCTGTTTCCATCATTTCCAATCTTTCTAATGAACTCGATGTTAACCCATTTGTGGTATCTCACAAGTATTTCTGATTTTATGACTAGAATCACGGTTTGCTTTTTCTGCTGGTTGCAAAGTGAAGATTACAAACATGAAGAAGAGATCTTTCAGTAAGCAAAGAGAAGAAAAGAAACACAATTAAAGAACTTAAAAAAAAAAGGCAAAAAAGCTCTTGATTCGAGAACAAGAAAACGTTTACATTTTGTCTCTCTTTGTTACATTTCTTTTGAAAATGTCTTCCATAGTGTCGAGCGTGAACATGAAAAGCAATACTGTAAGGTCTTAAATAACACTCACGGTCAAGTATCTTACCCAGGTCCCGCCCTACTGACTCTTCCTCCATGGAAGTTTATAGTCCCTGATTGACAGGTCGGAGCAATCGAGCCATTCATTACAAGACGTGGCTCTAGAGAGAGTTTCTCCTCTCTGGCTCGGTTTTCCAAAAACGAGACTGCTTGTCTGTGGTGAGGCCAAACTACTTAACAACCTTTGTCAGAAGTATGAATGCCAATGTTTGTATTAAATCAATACATGTTCTGCTGGTTGTAAGATGAAGATCTAGATCACAAGAGGATGCTGTCCACGATTTTCGTCGTTTCTCGGTATTCGTTCGTGAATTACGAAATTTTGAAATAAATTGATCTCTGGGATTTTTTGAGAGATGAGACTTTTTGTGGATTGTTTAATTGAGCTTTTTCTCTTCTACAGTAAATATTGGATAGATTAAATGTTGTACAGACTGTTAGTAGACCTATCTCCGTGCAGTAGGACTATTTTCCCAAGGTGTACTCAAAGTACCGCAGTAGGACTTTATTCCCAAGGTCTACTCACAGTACCACAGTAGGACTATATTCCCAAAGTGTACTCAAAATAACGCAGTAGGACTTTATTCCTAAGGTGTAATCTAAGTACAACAGTAGGACTTTATTCCCAAGGTCTACTCAGAGTACCGCAGTAGGACTTTATTCCCAAGGTCTACTCAGAGTACCACAGTAGGACTATATTCTCAGTGTACTCAAAATAATGCAGTACCTTTATTCCTAAGTTGTACTCAACGTACCGCAGTAGGACTATATTCCCAAGGTCTACTCAGAGTACCACAGTAGGACTATATTCTCAAAGTGTACTCAAAATAACACAGTAGGACTTTATTCCTAAGGTGTACTCAAAGTACCGCAGTAGGACTTCATTCCCAAGGTGTACTCAAATAGGAATGGACTATATTGTCTGTCTTGGGAGACTTAGAGTACTTTTAAGACAGCATTGAAGAAGCTCTAAAGCACAACCATTTTGACGTTACGAATAGCAATCAGCTGCATCAAGATTTGAATGGATACAAACCTGACCAATGCAATAGTCCTCAGTTACGGGGCAGTTTGTGAAAAATGTCTTTATTACACTGAAAACAATTTAGCAGACTGAAGGCTCACCCCTTGGTGCACTCTTATTCGCCATTTTCATGATAGAGCAGGGAATATTTTATTTATAGCAATATTCTATACAATTAAATTGGCAAATTGATAAACAAGTGTAAAGATGTATAATAGGTTTCGTCTCCAGGAACTAAAGTAATTTGCAAGAGACAAATTCAGAATCTTCAAAACTGCTGTACAAAATATGAACAGAAAGTTATTCCCCGTAGAGCACTCTCTCACAATGGTTTGTTTACTAATTAGTGCCACACAAAGGTAAGCCTACTGACAATCGATCAGGCTACTTTATAATATGTTGTCAAACTTTTTGAAAATTCACATATTTTTGTTCAAGAATTCAGTATGTATTTTATCTTTGGTATATATTTGTGGCTGCTCATGTCTTGACTGAGGATAACAAAATATAACATGGGCAAATCTATAGAGTGTCACTTCACACTGTTATATTCCCTACAAAAGCTGTATCATTTAGCAATATTCCACCAAGTTTTATGGTTTACGACAACAATGCGGCAATGATAATGATTTGTGAGGTCATACCTACTTTCTCTGCATGACCTACTCTTTGATGTCTCATGATAGTACAGAAAAATCAATTTAATAGATTAGTTGAAGTTAATTAGTATCTCAAAAGAAAATGTTGTAATACAAAATTTCAACAGAGAAGGTTTGAAACTTATCTTTGCAACTTTAATAATTATGGAAAGTACATGTACATTTCCAGTATGGAAAGTACGAGTGACCAATTAATGTCCTACAATCTCTATTTTAGCAAATTTTTCTGAAGTGGGTTTTTACTTTATTGATGCACACTGTGGATGTTTAAGCTTGAGAGCATCAAGCGATTGATTTTGAAACCTATTACGGTTAGATTTCAAGTAAACATTTAACAGAAATATTGCTTCAATTTAAATTTGGTGCATATATAGACATTTCATTAAATGAGTTAATACATCAGTGTACACTTTACTGTAGTGTATGAGTTTGCAATTTATTAGTATCAGCCTATGTTTGACTTTGACATTGGACTTGACTAATTTAGGCTCGAAGAAAGGTGGATGTTTCTCATGAGATGCCTCAAAAGCACTTAAGCTCAATTTGCCTTCAACTTTTTCACAAATAGTTTTAAGAGCAAAGATTTCTCTCAGGGAATTGGTTAGGCGGAGAATGTTTTTAATCTTTGTGTTTCTGCAAAGTTATGAAATTCCTTTTGATGTGCAGAAGAGCCTGCAACAGGATAGGTAATAGATACTCATACCGTATATGCTATAGTGTGGAATGGCTTATCTCTCTAGAGACAACGGAAATTAACTTAAAGCATCTGTTTATGTCTACAAATTCGGTAGGTATTCAAATACTATTAACTGCATACAAACCCTACTAATTTTCTCACCAATGTGAGAGTGCAATTGATAAAATTAAGATTCAATCGTAGATTTTTTCAATAATTAAATGCCATGTAGCTCAAATCAATTCAAGAGTCCATTCGATTCCAAAGATTTTACCCCGTAACATATTTTCACAGTGATGGTAATCATATATTCCTGAAGCAAAAATTGACTTATATTCTAATTATTCTTCGTTATTTGCAATGAAATTAATTGCCTTCTATAGACTGCACTGTTTTGTGATTTCACTTTTTGAGTTTGATAA
>KN894211.1:3968-15591 GCA_000934455.1 Apostichopus parvimensis
GCTCCGCCACTGTTGGCCGGTAGTTCTCAGCGATAGTGTTGTCTCCTTTCTTGAAAATTTGGTTTTTTAGCGGTTTCAAGAACATCTGGTTACGTCCCAGAAGTGATGTGAGAAACATGTGTATGATGTTAGCATTTTTTACCTTTTAACATCTTCTTTGACATTCAAGTACCTGGAAACCACCTTTCTATAAGGGTATAGTATTGCTCACTAGCTTGTTTGATCAGTTAATGCGCACTGGCTACAAGATACTGATTGGCTGTTTGTATTAGTATTTATTTCTATGTTAGGGATTATGGATATTTAAAAAAAAAGTGACAAAGGCAAAGTTTGCCCGAACAGTCGAACACACAGATTCAGTAGTAAACATTATGTGTGTTGTAGTCTTGTAGAGCAGGAATTATACTATTCGACGGTCGTTAACATGCGTTTTCAGTACAGTGCGACTACTGTAGACTTTTCGGCCTATGCGCTATGTCACGTCAGCAACTATAGCTTACTGCCGGTCCGCGGTCGAAGGGTCGTTCATGGGTGGTCATCATGGAGATTCGAGACCATTTCAGACCAATGATATATTTTTCGCACATGTAATTTTTTTTTGACACCCAAAATCCCAGTGGGGGGCCACTGGGGCGACAAGCTTTCATTTGGGGGGGGGCTGTCGCCCGACGCCCCCCGTAGCTACGCCACTGCTTCAACGTAAGCTCCGCACCGTGCTAGATGACACCGATCACCAGTTACACAGTGATCTCGTTGGACGATTCATTGGGCGGAGTGGTAGGATGAGGCCCCCAACTGCTGGTACAAACCGCTACAACCATACCTTTGTTCCGATGGCTGTCACACATTTTAATTATACTTACACCAGATAGGCAGCGTTTCGTTAGGTTCAATGTGCAATATTCATAATTACGATTCTTATGTTTGATTATTTCATTCTTAATAAACTAGGCTATGTGCAATGTTTTTAGGGTCACCTTTTAGCGTACTAGACCATAGTCTCTTTTCTCTTATGCATATTATCAATATTTTTTATCTGTTTAGGAGCAGTATATTGCTTTTTAGGTGCCTTTTAAGGTTTAATTGTTTCAAAATTGAATTTTGATCCTTTCGTTTTTGATCCGTTAGACTGTCGTATAGGTTTTTCAATTTTTCAGTTTTAGGTTTAAATTCCTATTAGTTTCGATTCTTTAGTTTGACCATTTTCGAGAGTTTTGATTCTTATTCCTTCAATCAGTTGCAATTCTTATTTTTCTTAATAGTTTGAATTCTTTTTATCCTATAAAATTAATATGTGCAATTCATAGTATGGTATCCTTTTTGTGTATTTTCATGTATACTATTTGTATTATTCTTATTCCATCTTATCATTGTATTGTCTTATTGCGAGCATTTAATTGCCCATTTTTGGTGCTTAATAAAGTTTATTTGAATTTGAATTTGAATAGATACATCAACATACTAAATATGACATCAGTCCTTGTTGAAATATTGTGTGAAACATGGTTTTCACAAATTCACCCCTGGTGAACTTCTACCCACCAAGTATTAGGTCTGCCCAAGCTTCCCTTCTTGAGATATGTTTACAAGGTTCTCATAATTTGACCCCTGATGACCCCAAGTGACCATTGACCTCCGCCAAAACTATTGGCTTCTTGTACTCACTGTGGTTGTCCATATTAAATATGAGATCTGCCCAAGCTTACCTTCCTTGAGATATCATGTTTACAAGGTTTCCACAATTGGTGACCCCAAATGACCTTTGACCTCCTCATAAAACAATAGGGTTATTGTACTCGATGTGGTACTTCTACACCACAAATATAAAATTGTCCGTCCTTCCCTACTTCAGATGTCGTGTTAACAAGCTGGGCATCACAAACGCAGACACACACACGCCACATATGCGAGGTTACGATGATCATCGAAACCAAAAATGAAAGGAAATGATCAAATAAATAAGGAAAATGATAAACATACAAACTAAAACATTAACCAAATTATGCTCTGGTAACACTAACTGTTGTATTTATAGAGTGATTTCATTCTTGGCCCAGATCAGCAACATGCCTTTTTACTTGGTGCGGTAGTTATTTTCACAGGCAGAATCTGAATGGAAATTGAGGATGGTATTCTGCTATGGGTGTCAGAAAACACCAATTACAAATATGAAGAATAATAAAGGGGTTTACATTTAAGGAAATGATTACGACGAGTCAACGACACAGACAAATTGTGAGATCAAGATACCCAATTTCGTTATAATTCATGAGTTCAAGTTAATCATTATATATACATAGAATACAACCAGGAAAGTGTGAAACCTATATGGGTTCAGAATAACGAATGGCATCAATGCAGTTAGCAGTTTCCCTGTTTTGTTGGGTTGCTCCTATAAACAGCCTTTGTGTTCTGTTGGTTATATGTTAAGTCAACTAAGGCAAAACTGCCAAACTTTCTTATTGGATGACCAGAAATTAACCAAAGCAAACTTAGTTTTACTAACTCGGTTTGTTGTACTACTTGTGCCTTGGCTAACCTAACCACTCCTTAAATATAAATTGGTAAAACTTATTGTTGCAAGAACAAGTACTTACTATGTAGTTACATCACCATACCAATTATGAAGTAAATCAGACATACAGTTGAAAAGAAATTGACATTTTAAGAATTTTGTGTTAAGCCCCTTCTACTCATTAATATTCATAAGATGGAAAAATGAGCATATGTACACATCATGACGCATCTAACTACCAAGTATGACATTGGTTCATCTTGTGTTTGAAAAGAAATTGTGTTTAATTTTGGGTTCCAAATTACCAGCCAAATCAGATTGCAATTGACAAAACGGCCACATATGGTAGGCACTGATTTGAAAATACCCATCTACTGAAGCTGGCCTTCTAAAGACACAGATAAATTCTCTCCTGAGACCCACTTAATTGGAATTCAAATCGAGAAAGGCCTAACTCTGGACGTCTGACAAATTAAAAAAAAACGATTTCACAACCATTATTTGCATTGAGCCCCTTTTAAGGGCCCATTTATATTGCTGAACCTCTGCTACGCCTGACCCCAACCCAAGACACTGTACCAAAAACTGTTAAATTTTTAAGTTTGACAGAATGGTCCTTTCATGGTAAATTGGTTACATGGTTAAAAGTGTTTGAAATCCATTGTTCTAAGACACTACGTTACTTTTACTAGTTAACACAAAACCTGCAAGATTTCTATTTACCTCTAAACTACGTTTTTGTTTGCTTTTGCAGCACAATTGAAGTTGTTTCTTTAATAGCTCTATGCAGGTTATTATATAATTTCTCTTCTTTTTATATCTTTTAAGCAAACAAGGCTTCTGTGATTCATAATATATCGATTAGATTTTGTTACTCTCGATCAAGTTCAGAGTCACGGTTGGCCCTATTTGTACTGTTAACACTATTACAATGGTAGGCTACTGCCAGAGTAGTATAGCCTAGGCTAAACTTTTCAGCATATATCGTAGCTTTTCAATTTGATATTTCTGTAAAATGCTGAGTTAAGATTTCGTTAATAATAGTATAGGCCTAAGTGCTTTTCTAGAACCTTTTATCAACCTTTTTCATAATTTTATGTCTCCATTCTTAATGATCTCAGTGGTTCCAAAGATCGTAATTTACGTACGTCACATGAACAAATTGTATTGTAGCCTTAGAAGGGGACCTTGCGTCATAGTAAACTTATATTTTTGCATAGCGCCCTCATCCAGTGAAGTACTTGTATTTAAGATGGCCGCGCTCATAAGTCGTTAGATGTAAGAGTCTTAACTCATGTTCGTAATGCCAATGTGAACTTGAGGCCGAGTTGTTTTTTATTGACATGTTATTAATGTGTACTGAGAGGTTGTCTTAACTAAATGTTGGATACTTCTCTTGTGTTTTCAAAAGATATTTTCTTGTACTGGGAAATATGTACACCTTTTTAATTATAACTTTGGAAAGTTAGCTAATATGCAACCATTGTTATAGAGCCATTTTTAATGGTTACAAGTTGAGGTTAAATGGTTATAAGGTGAATAACCGACAAACAAATGGTTATTAGGGAATGGAGTAATTATAGAATACAGGGCCACTCGATGATTCTATCCGAGCCTCCGGATGCGCAGTCTCACCCCAGTAAGTATGTGAGTAAAAATGTTAAAGTCCAAGTTCTTTCTTTTTGAGTGGATGCGCGGATGCAATTGGATGCGGGGTCAAAATGAAATATGTGATGGTATATGGGGAGACTTTTCGAAAATTTTCTTAAGTCCTTTCCTAGTACTTCCGTGGTGGATGCCGAGTCAAAATGAAATACATGATGGAATTTTAGAGGGCGTCATACGTGTACGGACATGTATGGGGAAACGTTTCTAAGTCCATTCCTAGTACCCCCAGGGTGGATGCGCGGATGCGGAGTCAAAATGAAATATGTGATGGTATATGGGGAGACTTTTCGAAAATTTTCTTAAGTCCTTTCCTAGTACTTCCGTGGTGGATGCGCGGATGAAATACGTGATGGAATTTTAGAGGGCGTCATACGTGTACGGACATGTACACACACACCGCGCATCCGGATGCTGGGAAGAGTTAATGAATGGCCCTGTATTCTATAATTGTACATTATAATGTTTACTCTGTGCATGGTCACATGACCACACGTAGTTAAAGGAGCCGTCCCTGCATTTAATTATTAAAGGAGTACTCTAGATACCTAATAAACTTTTATAGGAGTAATCTCATTTCAGTGTAACCGTCCCTAAGTTTTACTTTCATTTATTTAAGTGTCTTACTTACTTGTTTGCCATGCTGCTCCTTATTCTTGTAATGTTAAGATTATCACTTTATCTTATTTGTAAATGGCTTTTACTTATGAGACATTGTTTTCCTTTCCTTTTTACGTAGAGCTCGCTAGTCGGTGTCAGAGAACACGCTAGTAGATTTAATACACATGGACTAGAAAACAAAACCATCGTATCTTTTCCATTCTTGTGGTCATCGGCAGAGACCCGGAGCTCCCATTACCCCACCCCCCAGGAATGTCACCACCGAATATCCTTTCCCCCGGCGTTACAATTATAAGAACAGTTAGAAGAAGTACTACAATTTAAAGAAAAACTACAAGAATCCCAGACTTACTACAGAAATATTACAACGAATAGCAGCAAAATATAAGAATAAGAATTGAGGATGCAGAAATTGCGAACATATTAAATATTTGAGATAGTTATTAATGAGGAGAAAGCCTCCTTGAGTTCCTCGAAATTAATTTTATACTTATTATACTTTTTGTTATGTAGAAAACTATAGTTCTCCACCTTTAATGCAAACATGAACTTATGAATAAATTCATTACAACTTAAGGTCTTGTTTTGACGCTTGGTACTGAAAATGAAGAATGAGAAAATTATGAGGGTGACGTTTCTTTAATAAAACCCCAATGAAGAAATCCTCTTTTGTGAAGTAAATATTTATACCAATAACCTTACTGACTACTACACCTATAAAAGAAGAAGCGGTGTGACATTCCCAGAAAAGGTTAGAATGGTTTCAATTTCAATTTTACAGAATGAACATAAGGTGTTGTCAGAGATACCCATGAGGTTAAGGAGTCTGTTGGTTGGAAGAATTCTATGTAAGAAACGGAATTGAAAGTAGGAGAGTCTCGTCTCAGAAATAGAGTGCCAGGGCATACTTTCATTTCGTTTATTCCAGTATAAATTGCATAAAATACAGTTCATAAATAGGAAATGATGAGTATAATAAATAAAATAAATAAAATGTTATGTGCATTCATAAAATGTATAACTGAAAATGTTACTCCAATCGTGACAAGTGAAACCCGTAAACTCTGCTTTCCATTTGGCCATAACAGTTGGCTCCGCAGCGATTTTAGCAATGTAGAAATTACGATAAAGATACTGAGAAACAGAACCTGTATCATACAATATGTAATCAAACAAATCAATATTAAAATTATAATGTCATTAATGTTACACCCACTCTGCTTCCACTGAAGAGGGATACTGCGAATCAGTCCCCAGTAAACAGTAAAGGGGAAAGTGAGCCAGCCGGAACTTTTCTTTGAAAGTGTGGTAACTTAGGGCCTTATTGTTCATGTCCAAAAATCCGAAACAAACTTCACACCCTTTTTGCACATGAAATCATAGTAGAAAATCTTGTTATTGATGCGAATATGACGATTTTTCCAAAGGATTTGATTACCGAAGTTATCAGAGGGGAGAATTAAAAGAAGCCTCCAGCCAGGCTCTAACTGTTTGGTCTACAAACATATTATACAAGCGTGGGAGATCTCCCACCTTACAATTACACTGAAAAAGCAGCTTACCACCTAACTTGAACATACTGTCAGAAAAAATGGCTTACAGACTCCTTCAGTGTTATCGCAATAACGCTTTATCCAGGTACATTTTAAACTATTAATGAAACTTGGGATATGCACAACCTTTAAACCTCCTTTAGCAAAACCATTAATGAGACTGTTTCGCTTGACTTTATCCGGGTTTTCTGACCAATGAAATCGAAAACAGTATTTTCTACATCTTTAATAAAATTACGCAGTGGATTAGGAAGAACCATAAACAAGCTGTGATAGTGCATAACTTTTAACCAGAACGTTGCGGCCCACCAGGGTAAGATCTTTTGTAAAACAATACTTTTCATATCAACTGAAGAAAAAAACCTCATAAGGCTGTGTCAGCAGAGGTGAAAATATTGAATAATAATGAATAATTGAATAATATACTGAATCATACAAATTTTTCATAGAATTTTTCAGTACTTGGTAAAAATTAATGTACCAATTTGATCTCACTTTTCCTCCAGTAGTTTGTTAATGCTGTTGTTTACCCTCTTCACTGCTAATTCCTTTTCAATCCCTGTAAATAGTAAACAAATATGGAATAAAACCTCTACCATGAGCTTAAGCAGTTGAATTGAGCAGCTGGGAATGTCTATGATATCCCAGTAATATAAGACATTCTGTAAGACTTCATAGGGGTATGATTGAGGATGCTTATGGATAAGACGGCCCTCAAATCACCAAGCAAAGTGAAATGGGTAGGTTTAAAACACGGAGAGCTATGACAATCACAGCTATGCATACTAATCGTTAACTTGGCAGTATTAGATTGAACTTTCAACAAGCAGTGATGTGAACACATCTTCTCACAACTCATGATAGTACAAAAGCTATTCTACATTGCTTATAATAGCATGATAATAAGATTACCAATGTATGAGATAGCAAGTAACATAGCTGATTACACTAGTACAACAATGGGTCTATATGCCCTAACTTACTCATAAAATCTACTCACTTTCCTCTTTTTGCCCTTCTAGTTCCTGCTTCATTTTTGTCTTCTAAGGGTGAAAAAAAAATCATCAAACACAAAATTCATAGAAGCCATCAATTGTATTATGACAATTATAATTAACAACATAGTTTAACTCAGTTCATCAACACTGCTTCCAGTGTGTGTTAGCAATACTTTTCATATCAACTGAAGAAAAAAACCTCATAAGGCTGTGTCAGCACAGGTGAAACCCAACACAGCTCACATTGTACTGTTATTTTGTATCTTGCAAGATGCTCCCTAAATTATTCAGCCTCATCCGAAAACAACAACAGGCAAGCAGATATGGTATGGCACTCATGTTTTAAATATTGATGGAAACCACTTTAATCTTACAGCATGAAGACCATTTATCTCTACTGAAAGAAGACAGAATCCTCAAAGAATAATACTACTGGAAACGCAACCAACCCATGATCATGATTCACTGGCAACTTCAAGTTTGTGGAATTTAATGGTTAAACTTTTAATACATACCTGCCTCTCCTTCTGCTCCAGTTGTTCTGTAAGATGACTCACTTCTTCCTTTCTTTGGTTCAATTCTGTTTGACTGTTATTTACTGTTGATAGAAATACGAATGTACAACCAACTGTAGCATATTGCTTCTTTATCTTAAATGAGTATAGCAAGGAATGACTACAAATTGCTGTAGTTGAAAGTACATTCTCTGTATCTGCTTTAAAAGAGAATCAAATTACATTATCACTGACCTAAACAATGCAGACACTTATCAATTACAATATCACCAAACAGCTAAGAATACATTCATGTGTTGAGCTTAGCCTTCTCATTATTCACACTGTAGAGGATGCGCTATCTTAACAGAAAACTTGATATATTGTTAACTATTAAAAAACAATTCTTATAATTATATTTGTGGATGCTACTACCCCTTTTCTTAACATCTTCTTGGTTATAAACAGAAATTCACAGTTCAGTAAAGGACTTTGACATTGTTAATTCATTTCCTCATTTGATTGATATTAAATTCTATGTAGTACTTGTTACTTCTGCCTACTTTAGAAGTATTGTTATCTAACACTTGACACAACCTGTAATGCCTATAGTATAATGTAAGTCACATATATAGTAATGTTATTAGCATAGATCTTCCGAGCATTCAAGATTTTTGGTGTACCAAGTGTCAACTTTACATGTTATGATATTTTCTAGGTGCAGTTTTCAGCGTTATGGTGTGATAAATTTTATAGTCACTTTGCAATTTCTTTCAGGCTAAATTGATGACAATGTCAGCTACCCTGCCATAACCAACTTCAAAAACATTGTGACTTACACGTTGCCCTTAGTGCACCATTTTCTTTCTCCTAAACATGGAGGAAAAGAAGATATTTAAATATAAAATTCGTAGAGTGTTAAAAATCAAAATGACTATAATAGCAATTCAGTTATCTAACTATTGTGTCAAGAAGCTATTTCTATGCTGTGTTAAACATAGCATGACAAACCACATGGAATAAATAATGCCATTACCAAATCAGTGGCATTAAATGCCGTTTCCCTATGAAAGTAGTCCTTTGTATGCCACCTATTGTAGACATACACGGTAGATTAAACTGTTAACAAGGTTTTACACTTTAGATCTAAAAATTAACTTTATCCACTACCACCACAAGCAATGACATTAATTCCACTTGTATGCTTCCACATACCCACTATGATTCCTGTACAAGTTGCCTTTCTTTAGATACTATGTTTGCAGGTCTGTTTACATTCTTTACTGACCTTTATGCCCATCAACCTCCACAACCAAAGTACTTCTAGTGCTTAACATGAAGCATTATTCTGCATACCTGAGAAGGAAATACTAATTCCCTTGATGAGAGACACACATATTAAAATATTCCTTATGTAACCATTGTCACTGAACCAAAACCCATTGGACAGACTGCAGAAAGTTTATCTGAAGTCTACTTGGTTGTTGAAGGAAAATAGTGGATGCATGTTGTTTTAAAGTTTAATTTATTTTCCACTTGAGGGAAGTGAGAGCATTTAACTAGCTCTGATCACAGCTTTTCTTAAATACTGACCAGATCAGAAATCTGCATGTCATTTGTGCCACTTTGAATAGGTGTCATTTCTTCCGGATCCGCAGCTGTGTGTTTAAAGAAAACATGATTACAGAATGAAATTTCCAAAGGGTATTAAGAAACGCTATGTACACCAACCTCCTTACTACTTATTCAAGTAGCCGATCAAGTTTAAGGCATAATTACTTTGCTTCCATCTAAATAAATTAGAATAATGTGCATCCTTCGGTGTATGGTTTAGCATGTGTGTATATGTGGCTTGGTCAAAGAAACATTTACTCCACAGTATTTGGACACAAATCTGACATGTGCATGTGTCAGAAACAACATTGGGTGCATGGTTGGGTCAAGAATCATGGAAACTAATGAGGGTAGTAGTTTCTCTCTTAAAAAACCCAAGTCACTGGATTATTCAGCCAATTAAAGTTGATAGGTATTTGAACGTTATTACCCAATGTGAATACTTGTTTTTGACACAGCGGTTACGCTTGATAGAAGTGCTGGAACTGAAACTCTACTGAATTGATAACTGAACCAAACCAAACTTACAATCACAATGAAACTTAAACTAACAGTGTAGCTTAACTTTCAGTTAGGCACCTTCATGCATCCCATTATTAACACACACAAGTTGACACCATTTTAGTCAGCCGAAAACAGATTTTTCAGCACTGGTCAGAATTCTCTGTAATAGAGAAGTGCCAGCCAGCTCTATGTTACCTTCTTCTTAAACTGGTAAAACCCATTTTATTCCTTTTACTACAAATAAGCACAAACCATCTACACTGACTTCCTCACATTTACTCCAAATCATGAAGCACTAGATTTTGTACAGAGTACTGGAGAGGATAACCACTTATTGCTATTGTAGTTTGAACTATAGCTTGTAACATAATATAAACTTGGATTTCATTGGTAATAAAAGGTACTGCAGGTACATGACAAAGTTTTAAGCATTTTTTCTGGTTGTCCAACGTTCAACCAGGCCTTACACTTTCGATGTCCAAGTCTGGTTGTAAGATAATTTAAAAAATCTAGCCAAAAATCTAACCAAAAACTGGTCTTCAGTTGGACAGCCAAAGTTGATTTTGATTTCTGATACCCTGCCAAAGGCAAAAGGAATCTATGCAATGGTGATGGGGTCTTGGGATTAATGTTGTGCTTTTGTAATAACAGAAGTGCTCTTTGGTGCAATAAACGATGTAATGACATGTGGCACAGCCATTCCATAGACAGATATTCAAATACTGAATATGGAAGAAAGGGATGCACACAGATATTCATCCTGCAGACTTCATTCAGACTTGAATCTGATCATCATCACCTCTTCCTTTCATCTCACTTCTCTTTCTACTTTGGCCTTATTCATTTTTTCAATTCACAGTTTTATTTAGCTGTATGTCCATTTGTCTATTTAAAATGAGTCGTTAGTCTGTTTCAGTAACAGTTAGCCTCTGAAGAATATCCTGCAAGGATGTTACTACCATGTTCTCTAAATGTAAACGATAAAATATTTATATATATATATATAGTTAATACTAAAGTAAAAATGTCACTTTGGAAAGTCCCAAGGTAATTTTGTGATTTTCTACATCAAATCAGTGATATATTCCTTCCCCCACTGGCTGGAAAGTTTGTGCCTTACCCCTACTATAAACATTCAATCCTCTTTGCATAAAGATCAGGAGAGTGTGTGAAATGTTGATGAATGGATATGGAAGACACAAACACAATAATAATAATAGCCTAGAGTTTCAAAGCACAACTTTCTCTTCCTTGTCTACTTTCCCATTATTTTCAGTACTTGTTGACATTAACAACTGGCTAATTAGGATGCTTTGGATTTTAAAACAAATTGTAACTTCATAGAATTCCTATGGCACATTAATCAAGTTCACTTGAAGTGAGTGTGGTGAGATGTGCTGGAATATTATTTCATAATAGGTTAATAGCACTGTCTTTCTTTATTTGAGGAACTGAAATCGTGTTTTGAACATCAGCAGCTAGTTTTGATAAAATTCAGTTGTTGGAAATTGATCTAAAATGACATTTGACTTTCGATGACAGGAAAAAGAGTCCATCTACATGGATTTCTATGCTGTGTTAAACATAGCATGACAAACCACATGGAATAAATAATGCCATTACCAAATCAGTGGCATTAAATGCCGTTTCCCTATGAAA
>KN894212.1:11738-25837 GCA_000934455.1 Apostichopus parvimensis
CATTTCAATTTCTGAAACCTTCCAAACACAATAGAGAAACTGTTTTCACTCTCCTGAAATAGAAAGGAAAAGTTCTTCTTAAATAGCATGAGTTTACAAATTTTGCACCCAGTTTCTTGGAAATAAAGAATTTTCAGATTGAAAGTAAAAGTTGTAATTCTGCTTTGTCCTGTAATAAACAGTAAAAGGGAAAGTGTGCTGCAGCACTTAAAAATGTGGATTACTGTTGACTGAAAGACTGATAGCAATACAATACACCGTGGATTGAAAAATCCTTCCTAACTCAGCTATTTTCAGGAACCTGATTTACATAAAAGCAGAAATCTACTGGAAAAATTACTTTGTTTGCAACTTTTGGGTGAAACAGGAAGCATCAAATTTGAAATATCATGTATACTCACTACAAAGATTGAAAACATGAATAGCCTTTGAAAATTAAAGTGAGCAGACAGCAACATCGGTTAACATCTACTTTACAACAAGTGATCATCAATTGAACATACATATTCTGACCTCCAGGTCAATGACAAAGTTATAGTTCATATACATGCACCTTAATAGTGCAGTCCATACTGTATGTATGTATAATACTAAATTTGTACTAGTCGTCACTTATGGACTTTTAGGGAACCTGGCCAAAACATTGCGTCCCGGGTGCAGAATCCTGCGTTCGTAACAATGCTGCATGTCTTAAAATGGTAAAAAATATTGACATGTGCTTTATCCTTTATTTGATCATACTAAAGAAGTTTACAGTATATATGCCTCAATAAAGAAACAAGCCTTGAGATGATGCATTGTTTGGTAATGAATCATGACCATACTTGGTGTAATAGATCACTATGCCACCATAATGACTCAAATACTAGATCTGTTTCTTTCAGTTATACTAAATGACTTGTCATTAATGTAAAGGTTGAATCATAACTTGGCACTACCATGAAACTTGACAGAGCAAATATCATATTCATGTTAAATCAGATATGTTGTAAATATTTAGATTGTTGTCATGGTGATATTTCCATTTCCAAGAAGCATGGTGCTTCATGGCCCAGCTATATAAAGAGAAATCACAAATTATCAATAGTACTTTGTAGGGGAGCTGTTTCAGCTATTATATTTTCTCCGTTCTTCGTTGAATTCAGCTTTTTATAATAAAAATAACAAGCACAGATGAAATTTTATTGCTAGAGTGTCAGAGGAATATCATGCCTAGAAGCTCCATCAAATTTTTACAAATTCCTCCAAGAGTAAGTATTCACATCTGTGAAGCCTTTTGTGCATACTAAAGCAGTTAGAAACGAGAATTTAAAGGAATCCTTATCTATAATAAGTAATAATAAGTAATATTTATATAGCGCATAATCAGCAAAGCTGCTCATAGCACTTTGCAAATGTAAAACCTAAAAACAAATAGTAACAAAAACCAAAATAATAAATATATAGAACCAATAAGGCAAAAAATGTAACTGCCAAAAGCAACAAAACAAAAAACACACCCGTACTACACGATACTAGAAACTAAAACGCAATAGTCCAAAAAAATTTCAGAAGTATGTAAATAGTAAAATAGATTTTTATCTTTGCCTTTCCATTCCATTTGAAGGTAAATTTTTTACAAACTTAGATGGAATATCAGTGATTTCTTTTCTACCTTGGGGACAAAAACTATCATCCTAACACACTGTAGCATAAGCAAACTGGAGCCTATACCGCAATTTTTGCAAAGTTCCGTGATTTTTTTATTAACCCAGGCTCATCCCAGTGTAAAGGCTATCAAGAAAAGAAAAGAAAACACTATTAGTTCGAGGGTAACATGCAAGGTCTCCATTGGTTGAGTGATTCTGCATTCGCCACAACTTCTTTCAATGTAAAATACTCTCTAAAGAAGAGCCATATTTTTGTTTTCCTTTATGTTACTAGGGTGGAAGACCTTTCTACTGTACCTAGGTGTATGCAGGGTCCATATTAGTTTTGGTAGTTTCAAAGGTCACTAAATTACTATAAGTCAACATCTAGGTAGAAGTCTGAAATCCTGATAAAGAATTTTTATATTGCACACATGCATCTACTGTACCGATTAGGTCCTGTTATTTGAGCTCAGTGATAGATTAGGATTGAGATAGGATCAGAGGAGTGGCATGTGCAGGATTTCAAAAGGTTGGAGATGGGGAGGGGAGAGGGGGCTGAACCTTTATGGAAGGAACAAAGGCAAATCAATGATTTTGCTGCCTTGGGGTCATTGAAGCCCACTCCTATGTAGGGTTGTTTGGGCCCTCACTACTAGAAAAAAAATCCCTACTAAAAACAAAATTAGACATAAAATGGTGCATTCATGCCATTAGATCAGATCACAGGTACCGCATTAAATTTGCAATGTAAGTGCAGTTAAGGTTTGACCTGGGATCAACCTTCTTTCCCTTGTTGTTTGTTACGTGCATGTAATGTGACACAGTAGTAGTAATAACAGCGCTGTACATCAAACCGATTGCAAGCATTGGGTCTGACACTATAACCGATGCAGGAGTCTAATGTAAAGTTGTTGAACACATTGCGGGATCTGATCTGTAAGTGTCATTGATTAACTTCTCTTAATGTTTTTTCTTTCCAAAAAGTGAAGGAAATCTTTGTCATCTGTTGCTACAATACTATTAGCAATGCTCACATGTAATATGCAAGACCAGCTGGTTGCTAGTAGCATTAACCATCTTGCCACATCCATGACATCATCTTAGTTGTCAATCTGTTCTACTCAGACAATTCCATCTGTTCTTCATTGGCTTTATTCTCCCAGACCTGTAGGATGAGAAAAAAAGATAATGTCAGGGTCTGATTCTGCATCAGCGGCAAGCAGCTGCTGCGATGTAATCGCAAGCACTGGATTTCCAAGAAATATTCATTAAATTCAGGTAGTGTAAACTGAAGTAGTCTGTATGCACAGCTATTGAGAGCTGTACTTCACAAGAAGCAGTGTCGTAAATGTAGAATTGAGTTGCGTCAATAGAGATGAGATGCCAGTAGGCCAGTAACCATAATAATGTAGGTACAGTATGCAAATGCTATCAAAAAATGCTATAAAATTGCAGTATGAGTCTGCTTGTATGATTTGAAAACATACAATATTAGAGCTGAGGAGCATGTAATGTTTTCTTTCCCCGATTTAAGGAGGATAGCAAGGTGGAGGAGGCCACGGTGGAGGGGGGCAGTGTGGAGGGGGACAAAGTGGAGGGGGGCAGGGTGGAGGGGAAGGGAAACAGGATGGATGTTATTTGTGAAATAATTAGTTATGCCATGTTTAATACCCTAGGATATTTCAAATGCAAATTAGTTACTTATTAATGCTATGTGACTTAACCATAAATGTTCATGCATATAAAACGTCAACCCACGTTGAGTCCTAAGGGATAGGTTAATTTGCTAGTGACAGGAAAAGGACATGTGAAGTCCCTTACCAAGGCAAAGACAAAAGGCTAGAAAGTACAGAAACAAAAGATGATCCAGTTAATCTTACTTTTATTGGACACAACTTAGGAATATAATAATCTACAAAGCAATAAAGTGTATCATATTGTTCTGTTCATCGTAAGTCGGCTGATATTCTGTGCACTGAACCCAGTCCGAAGAATCTCAGTAGGCTGACCCTCAGTGTGCTGACCCTCAGTCGGTAGAACTTCGGTAGGCTGACACTCAGACGGTAGAGCTTCAGTAGGTTGACCCTCAGTCGGTAGAACTTCAGTAGGCTGACCCTCAGTACGCTGAACCTCAGTTGGGCTGAACCTCATTCAGCTGTCCCTCAGCACGCTGAACCTCAGTCGGCTGAACCTCAGTACGCTAAACCTCAGTTGGCTGAACCTCAGTCGGCTGAACCTCAGTACGCTGAACCTCAGTACGCTGAACCTCAGTTGGCTGACCCTCAGTGAGCTGAACGTAGGCAGGCTGTCCTTAAGTCTGCTCAACTTCAATAGAGTGACCCCAGCGTGCTGATATTCAGTTGTGTTTACATTGAAGTCCTAGCTGGCCGTGTTACCGTAGTCTGATATTAATTATGTAAACTCGTACAGATGCAAGGGAGGGGTGTGACTGTACTGGATACTAAGCATAGGCAGTTCCTTCGAACTCTGCTCGGTTATTAGTAAGTAATAGTTGTGTACTATCAGACCCGTCTGCTTCTTTAAAAATAGCCCCAGCCTCGGTGCCTAGAAAACTGGTTAAAATGATTACCTCCCTCCTCACAGTGGTATCTGGTTTTCCTACTCCTACGGGGATTCTACTACTAGCCGGATACCGTTCGGGCCTTAGTGAGTAACGACCGTTACTAGTACCACAGGTATGGCCAATAAATAAATGATCAGATTAGCCGCTACCGACCATGAAAACAAAAGCAAGCCCTCCCGATATGTCCCTCCCTAATTGGCAGTATAGGGGATTATTAATTACTAGCCTAGGTACTTATCTTTTACCAAACTCACTCTTTATCTCTTGCTGCGTAGGACTAATGGTGTATACTGGTAATGGTAGGTCTGTTCCCCTTGACGGTTGATCGTATTGTGCCTCAAACAACGTGGTTCTGCGGCCAGGCTATCCTGCAGGAAAGCCTTCACGGAATTTTCCACAGGTCGCACATTCTTGTTAGTGGATAGTGCCACCAAAAATAACTTAGTAATATAGAAAGCAGTATTTGTTACTTATATACAGTATGTTGAGAGCAATCAATTTACCTTAAAAGTGTCATGCTCCCTTGATCAGAGTGTTTCAATAGCCAACCTAGAACCTCTGAAAGACAAGATATTGTGTTTGAAACATGCAGCTCTTTAAGTTCAATATCTAATACCTCTCATGATCTGTTTCTCATCTTTCAGAGCTCTGTAAGTTCTGCATGCATGGCCTACATTGTATTTTATGTTTACTCCATTTACAGTGGAAATTCATTTCACTTTTCAAGCACCTTCTAGCAGACCTGGGTCAATTTTTGATACCATTTATCAATTTCATGTAGTTAAGTCCCAAAAGAGTACAGCCTGTAAGTTCTTGTTTGACTGGTCCAAACAAGAAGGCAAACATGTTAAAGGCATTGAAGACTCGCCCCAAACCGCGTGCCGCGCTCTGAAAAAGTTACCTTTCCGTTGCTTTCAAATGACGTTTTCTTCTTGTTGCTACAAAATGCAGACAGTAATGAAACGTGATACCTTGTTATCTTTAGCTGGACCTATCGTTTGTACACTGTGCTGTGGGTATTGACCGCAGCTATATGTACTGACTGTACACTAGTGTCTAATTACCAACGGTATATGCAAGCTGTGTGTGTATTTTCTGGGACCGATGGTGGTGTCTAACACTTCTGTTACACCTCATTCGAAACTAGGTCAGATTACCTGCATGATTATTGGCATTAGACGTTTCTTTTTGCGCGAGTCTTCACACCCTTTAAGTTTGGTAACATATTTGAGTTAAAATTTGGCATTTGTTTGGTGGTTTCGTAAAATTCAACAAAACGGTAAACAACCATACTTCAGAACCGTTTACTGTATGCACCATTTACTGTATGTTGTATCCAACATAGTCCATTACCTGTGTACATGTATGCTTTCTGATCGCAGGACTATTTCGCCCTGTGTACTGTACGTACATACAGTTAGTTAATCCGGATGTGTAGCCTAATGTTAGGCTTAGACACATTCACGATCATGGGTGCAGATCCTGGTGGGGACAGCAGTACGCGTCCCCACCAACTTTTTCAGTGGTGGGGACAGGATATACCGTGTCTCCACCAATTTTTTTGACCAAACGCTGCATTTCAAATTCCTGAGAAGACGTAAAGACGAGAATTATTACTATTGACACTGTTAGGCTAGACTTCTCCGCTGAAGTATTAACACATTCAATCATGAGAAACATAATCTATACACGAGACTGGTAAATTGTGGTCAGCAAAATGGACTGAGTCCGAACAAAACAATCGTTAACAACTCACACTGTGTGTTGGCAATTTGAGCTAGCTTCACGTCCTGCGGTGTTTCCACTTTCAGTTGAATTACCTGAAGTTTTGGTCAATTTTGGGAAATATTTTGAGCAGATAGAATTTGGATGTTTCCAATTATATGTCTCTGAAGTAAGAATAAACTGGGCCTTACAACCTGCTACACTATAGTACACTTTTCATCGAACTGTGACAGGTATGAGCTTACTAAGATGAATATACGAGCAGCATTCATTTAAGTCGATGTAACTAAAATTATCACAAGTTCTCATTTTATTATATTTATCCACAGTTGTTAAATATAGGACGGATATCGCATTTGCGGCAGTCTATAATTGTTTTCTGGGAGAGGACCCCAGACCCATCGTATACAAAATTCTACTTGGATTATTTGTCCCCGGAATTTTTTTTCTGCAGACGCCCATGTATTTCCCCAAACTAAATTTCTAAGCCATAAGATCTAAAACTTAAGGAGGTTTGGGACCATCATTGGGTCTGGGAAGTGTTATTTCCGGCGATCTGGGAGGTATATTTGCCCAAAAAAATCTTGTGCGCTACGCGCGAACCCATGGTCGCGCTCCGCTTAGATAGTATCAGAGAACAGACACAGGTCCCCACCCTTATCCAAGACTGATCTGCGCTCATGTTCACAATGTCTGGTGTAAGTGCATGAGCAACTGATTAAAACTACAAAGCAATTGCAAAATTGGTTAGGTTTACTGTCATAGCATAATGGGTCATACTGTAGGTAGGATGGATGTTTCTATGTAAGTTTGAAACTTTATGGAAATGTTTCCATTTTGGCTACAGTACAGATCAAAGATAGCAAAAGTATGAATACACTACAGTAGGTATATTCTGCATGAATTCAGTTTCAATCAAAATAATATGTCATTGTCCAAGATTTGAAGCATTGAGGTATACAGTATGTTAACCCTAACCCTTAACAGCATGCTATCGTACATTTACTGCACACAGTACATACCAAGTATTGCAAACTCGAGCTCCAGGGATCTCAGGGTCATATCATAAATTGTGCAATCTGAGCATTCCAAGTTGATCTTGAGCAGGGGATCCAATCTTGATCTGATTTTGTGCCCATCCTCCAGTATTTTCAGGCCTTTAATTGGGAAGTTGTATCAGTATAAGTAAAAAATGGTCATTTCTTATTTTGAATGATATTTGAAATGTTGGAAAATTAACTTAATTGAAATGTTGTTGCAAATTGATGCTGGTTTGAAAGTATACTGGAATATAATTATTCTATATATTTGAAAGTGCGATTGTTTCATGATGAACCCACATGCATTTTGTGAAAATATGAAAACATATTGAACATGCTCTGTACTCACGTTTGGAAATCTTGCAGACTGTATGATGGCGACACTGTTAAAGTGTCTTTCCTTTAAATTAGTGAGAATGACTTTAAATGATTTTGTTGATAAATTGTTGTACTTTTGTTTCCTAATTCCACCTTTGTTAATTTGACTTGATTTATTTGCCTTGTTTATTTTGTGTGTGTGTTTATGCTGGCCAGTAGCTAAGTTTAAGACCTCAATTCAGGGACATGCATACCATCTGATAGATAAAGATCCTGTGCAGTCTGCTAGTCTTAATTTTATCTGAGCTACACTCACTAGCAGTCTCGTCTAAGAGTATTGCCCCGGTGCCCCATGCCTTGCAAGCGACGTGTATCTAAAAATAACATCTCTGCTGTTTCTGACCATGAAATGACGTCAGAGCCAGAATCTTGGCGTTTGACATTTCATTGCAGCTCGTTGTTCTCCCACACAAATCGTCTGATATTTAAACTATGTTTTCTGCTACCCTTTTAGCTCTTGCTTTGAGCAGCGAAAAGCTAATTTCGATCTTCGGCAGCCACTTCAGTTTCAACAAACCAATTAATAGTTAAGAGATGGCATAGCAGGTAGCCAGTATCTTGACATTTAAACAAAAATGTTGAAAGGGGAGAAAAAAAGCTACTGTGTGGGTATCTGTTTAACTCTGAAGGATTCCATATACAGCTTTTTTCCCAAGTTAGCTCCTAAAAATTCACAGGTTTTAATGTGGTTTAATGTAGGTATTATTCACTCTTCAGTGTGTTTCCAAAATAAGTATGTTCATTTGGAAATTTAGGTAACAAGAGTGGCATTTATGCAAGACCATCAAAGGTGTAGGTTACAACTCACACTAACATTTACAAATCTGAGTGCCTCACAGCCATATAAACAGTAATACAGGCATCCCTTGCCTCAATCAGTTAACTACTACATGAACTAGAATCTCAGGAATGTCTAGAGGCAGCTATCCAAATGGAAAAGTCTATATTCATAATCTGCACTGCTGTCTTCTCATGACCTTTAAACTAAATTTCCTTTAACTTCATTTATAGCATGAATGTGTGTGTGTTTGAATGTGTAGTAGTATGAAGTACTTACCCTTCTTGAGCCAATCTATGCACTCTGATTAGGCTTGGATGAGTAAATCAATTCCTTCTCTGAATCGCCACTACTTAGGGATTGAATAATAACAAATGATAACTAACAGTTCATATGGGGGAGTAGTTTCCTAAATTTGTCTACAGTACTAGATATGCACCAACATTCAGTTTTTTTCACTTACAACTATTCTTAAATCAAACCAATTTTACATATTCAAAATCTAAGTTTGACAAAAACACTGTCCCCCCCCCCCCTCCCAATACGTAACCTGTGCTTAGAGTGAAATTCTGAATTTCTTTTGCAAGAAATCACATTCGATGTCAGCATCCATCTTTCAAAACAACTGAAATTTGGTAGATTGTGTGGAAGTATGTAGCATGTGATGCAGAAAATACACTCACCAAATCTACTGTGCAAGCTGGGCCACCTCCTTTTGTGTGTTGTACCGCTGACATGAAAACTTTTCTTTAATTTTCTGTGTTAGTAATGAACACTATCCTACCATTCTTTACATAGTGTCACAATGGAGCCTAACTGCCACAAAAGTTATGTAAAATATATTTACTAAAATAGCCAATGATCAGGAAATGAGGTTTTAGTTTTATCACATCAGTTGTTACAGGCTTTTGTGTCACTACTGCATGGATTTTAAGTGGCTGAAATTTTCTATGTGTTCACATTTCACACTAAGTAGGCTGTTTTGTCCTATGACTGCTGGTGACCTGTGCAAATGATTCTTCTTTATTCTTTGGCTTCAAACTGTGGGGCCTGTGTACTGTTGTATTCAAACATGCCAGTCATTTTCCCCATTTTCTTTATTGAATTCACAGATCTATATAAATAAATTTGACATGAACATAATTGAATTGCTTTTACTTCTCTTCAATTTCTTGGAGTAATCATTAGCAATTGTTATAAATCAACAAGAAAATATTTGGGAAGTTTTCAACACAGTTTTATTAATAACAATTTCTGGTGGCTGAAGTTGATTGCTTAGCAATATTGCTGAAATTTTTGTGAATCATTAGGCAAAAATTACATCCTCATAGCATTTTGAATCATGAAGATATGAAATTTTCAAATTTTGTGATATGCTCTAAATGCATCTGGCAACAGAATGGATGATGTCATCATTGGTGCTTCAAGCTGAAAATGTCTGTTTTACTTTTGAAGTTGTCATTCATTCTTCATCCCACAGAGGAAAAGAATATTTCTAGGAAAAAGATACATTTTGATGAAATTCTAAGAACAGAGAATGTGACAGTTAAGCAAACATTACAAATGTTTCAGGTTTCAAGGATACATCCATAATTCAGTCTATGATCTAACAATATAAATCTGTTCTGCTTGTCTCAGCTTGGTTCGATGAGGTGTTTCCTTTCTAATTTCAAATGCCAGTTAACAGAAATATATAACAGTTCATGTACTGTACATTCTACAATAACACTGAAAATGTATGTGTATGCTATGTATGTATTTATGTATGTGTATGTACAGTATGTATGTATTTATGTTATAGCTAAAATAAGAAAGAATTTCTTTTCATAATTCAGCATGTGTGTGTATATTGTTAAATCTGAATATGATCTTGACATGTTTTTTTTTAAATATATATCAACTGCATTAAGTATGGATAAAACTTCCGTCCCCCAAAACTAATAACTTTTCGTTACCATGTCAACATACAACAAAACTTGTATCTTTTCTGTGTATGTCTGAATGTAGTATGTAACTTACTTGTTTATATCTTTAAACATGAACAGGTACATAGGTGTAAAAGTTAAATTCTATCAAATTCTGTCCCACCACCATATGCTAATTTTTGCCTTGACCCATAACAGATCCCCTATTGTAACCCAACTTCCTGCAGTAGCTGAAGTTTTAGCCAGTCAAAAGGGTTTTCAACTAGCAGTGTGGAATATTTTTCTAAGAAAATCCTTTTAACCAACCCTAAGTTCAGAAACCTGCTTGTTTCTGTTTGTAATCTACAAACCAATGTACAGACTAAATGCTTCTTTAGGAAATCTCTGAGGCTTTTATAAGAGATTTTTTTTCATCTAGATAACACAAGGCATGTTTTGCTCCATTTCAGACAAACAGTGTTAAAGAGATGTCATCTGAATCCGCCACAAGGGAAGTTCAGATGCCCATGAAGAAACGGATGAATGTTAGAGATTGTTATGAGGAAGATGGCAAAGACAAACGCGATTTAGAGAGACGTGATGGGCTGCGTGTCTCAGAAAAACCAGAGATGGCTCAGGTTAGTAACAACCTTTGTTTTTTTGAAGAATGAGTCAATACACTGTCACCCTCATAATGGAGCAATTTCACAATGAGAATATGGTTTAGTGAGATTGCACACATGAAATGAGACTAATTTTAGAATAGTAATAGTTGTGGTAACAAAAGCTGTCTCTTTAGTGTCTTAGTATATTAGTTCCAGTATCCAGTTGTGACTCAGGTAAGATATGTCTAAATTGGAATGTATCTTCCATAACCAAGTGGTGTTGTTATAGTTGCTTTTAAGCTACCCTCTCTATTCATTGTGGCTCGCTGTACATGGGTAAGAACTGCCCTATAATTTTCCATGCAGTGTTTTCTGTACTTACCATTACTGAATGTGATATATTAAGTCTAGACATAATGAAATATCCATCTCTAAGACTAGATCTATAACACAGATACCATGGCCTTGGAAACCAACCACTGAGTTCTTTGCAATTTCAATGTTCCCTTGGCAAGTTGCCATTATTCAGGAAGTAAACTTTCTGTATATGATTTGTGTGTAGAAACATTGACTTGCTTTTCAAGTGTAGTGACTGGTAGATTCCAGGTTGTGAGATATGGTGCACACCAGTAGTTAGTGTACTGTAGGTTAGTTAGATGAGGAATGTGTATAAGTGTGCTGGAGACATGTAAGAATGGTCACTCATAGTTTACATACCTGTATGTATTGTGGATTCTGACAGTAGTTTGATTTTAAAGAGGAAAATATAACTGGAAACAATAGAGTGAATGACATCATTATACAGTATAAATGAGCTAAAAATGCCATTGTGTTGATGACAACTCCACTGCAATTTAAGCGGGGGGATGGGGGAGGGCGGCGGGAGAGGGGGCACACTATTGCTGTCCTGTAACTTGTGGAGTCATTGCCCTCTACGCTGTTGAACACCTGGTAAAACAGAGCAAACAAAGTAACATATTTTATGGCTTGGCACTAGAATGTAGGGACTATACCATCAGTACAGATTTACCTGTACCATCATTAGAAATAAAAAATACATCAAAACTATATAGCAGTTTTGGCAATGGTGGAAGTTCATCAGTCTGCATAAGGTATGTGGCCGGCCGGACAGCAGAGGTTTTCAACTAGTGGTTTGGAACTTGTCTGTCCTGTAGTTTTGTGCGATGGTGATGGCGTGGGTGTGTGTGTATGTGATACTTGCTTGTAAACACAACTCAAATGGTTCTTGGTGGATAACTGTTTAGTTGGTATGTGGATCCATCTTATTGAGTACAAGCACCCAATTCTTTTCTGTGAAGGTTTAAAGGTCATTTGAGGTCAAAGGAGGTTAAGTTCTGAAAACCTTGTAAACACGATAACTCAAACAGTACATCTTTGTTGAACTTCATACTTACAGTAGTATGTAGATCCAGCTTGGTGAGTATATTAACCCTATTGAAATTGGTAGAGGTCAAAGGTCACATGAGGTCATCATGTGTCAAAGTCTGAAAACGTTAACATGATAATTCCAAAATTAAAGCTACAATTAATCTGTGAGTTCTTCTATGCTATGATTTTCTTTTGGTGAACATAGTTTGGTCGAATTCTGTTCAGTACAGTATTTTGAATTGATATTCTTGTGTTGGTTGCTTTAAACACACTCTAAAGGTCCTTATCAGTTTTTGCCCTCTGAGCATCAAGGGGTCTCAAATGGTGCCACAAGAAATTCTCAAGGGGTCAACAGGTTATCACATATGGTCTCAAAATTGGCCTTATTCTCTGTGATTTACTTCGCTCCTCTCTTTCCTGTCACCCACTCCACAATTGCACTTTCCTATCTACAGTACCTCACTACACATTTGGAAACGTTTTGTACTACATGTCTTTGGCTCTCTGGAAATATCTGATCTTTTCTAGTTATCACTTAATTTCTTGGACAGATTTAACTCACTTACTCTACATTAGTCAGTTAGCTTTGTGGAAATCCAAGCAATTGTATGGGGAGAAATCACAAAGCCAACTGGTTTTCTGGTTAGAAAATCCATCTCAGGTTAATTTTTGGCCACTGAGTTGAAATATTTGATTTGCCACAGATTCAATCTGTAAACCATTGTAAAGAGGTTTCTAATTTGAATCTTGAATCTCATCTGAGTATATGGTAATTAAGTCAACTGATGCCTTTTATCTATAATTCAATGGAGGTTTGTTGTTAACCAAATGAGGGACAAAGAATTGACTAGGACATTGTACATTTCTTTTGCATTATATTCATTTATTGTTAAACAAACGAGAGACATTGCACACATTGATCGTTTGAATTTCCATTTGTTTTATTTCCTTTTCTCAATGTGCAGAAGAATATTCCAGAGCAACAACGGTACTTGCCAAATCTAGGTCACCCCCAGGGGATACCTACTTCTCACATAGTGGTGGCTCCCTCAGCAGTAATGCCTAATTATGCACCACGGTTTACACATGGTGTAGTGCAACCCTCAATACAGACTTCTATACCCCATCATTTAAGTTTGACTACCTCAATAATGGACCAGAGAACCTTGACCCCTCTTGAAGCACAACAAAGGTACCCTTTCAATCACTATGTTCCCCTTGAACTTTCAACATTCGGACTTGTCAGTAGGGGTCCAAAGAGGCACGAACCTAGCTCTATCATAGGGGACCATTCATCTCCATTGAAGAAAGTGAAAAAGCAGAAACGTCCCAAAGAGGGACGGTTAGAGATACCACAAGCCCCTAAGGGTATTCAGGGATCTATGCCTCAGGCATCTTCAGCAGTACAACCCATTATCTTGAATTTTGATGTGCCTGCCCCAAAAGTACCTAAAGTACGGCCTGTAGAGGAGCGACTGCCATCAGAAGTAAAATTTGGAAGCCTTTTCTTAAATCGTACTAAGGTGTCAGATGGTTCATCAAGGCCCATGGGCATAGCTTTGCAGGACCATCATGTAACATCAGAGCAAGGACAGGATAGACCAGACAGCCAAGGAGTCAAGGTATCATCATATAACATGTCTTGAGTATTGCAAAGGTTTCTGATACAGTTGAGGAATGAATTTATGGGCTTTAGTCATCTACTGGGTGTGAGAGATATGTTTTTAAAGTTCAAGTATATAAAAAACAGTTTCTAATACTTTTAGTAATGCTATAGAAGTAAGTACTACAGATGAGGTTTATTGGTAAATATTTTAGATGGCAATGTAATCATTATTTTTCTTTCAGTAGGTGCCCGAAAAATTCTCAGCAAATTGCCCGAATTTTCACAAAAAATTTTGGTTGGGGGGGCTGCAGCCCCCGGCCCCCCCCCGCCTCCTACGCCTATGAATAGGTTATAAAGATGGGACAAAGTAGTAAGCATGCACTAGAACCTTTGACATGTGAGTGTTAAAGCTTTGGTTCTGGTCAGTACACACTCATAAATATATGGGAGGTACACTCA
>KN894213.1:1690-15566 GCA_000934455.1 Apostichopus parvimensis
TTGGTCGGGTTGTTAGTAGGGTGCCTTGGTACGGGGGAGGGCGTGGATATGGTTTACCCTCGTGAATGTTTTGTTTTTGTCAAAACGTGTGCAAGGGGTGATCAAAGGACCGATGGGTGTCATACTGGGTAAAGATGAGTGTGGTAGGGCTAATGAGTGGTGTTGTAGGGTTGGGGAGCATGTAGACTGCTTACGCACATTAAATGTAACTTGTGTTTTAATGGGAGGTGGAAGTCTGAAGAAAGGAATATGGTCAATTCCGTGGTGACTCGCGTGACATTTTTACTAAAATTCCTCTCTATTTGATATCATTAAACAAATAAAGAAATTACCTGGGAGAAAAGCATTCATGTAGTCAGTGAAGGTACGCCTTAATGCTTACAACAGTAGAGAAAAAATAGTTATACCTCAAGTATTGTGGGTTAAATTGGCGAATAACTAAACGTGACTCGCGTGACAGTTACTATTAGCAAAAATCAGAATGCACACACAAATGTTCGATTTCTTATGTCTTATTAAAATGTTTCCAATAACTTTTTATAATCATACCGAAGTTGAAAAACACCTCTACCTCAATTGCTATGCAACTTTGAAGAAATGTTGTAACGCATGAAATTAACGATGAAGATGTATTGTGACTCGCGTGACAAGAAAACGTGACTCGCGTGACGAGTTCACTTTTCGGATAGTTCTAGACCAAATGCAGTAGTGAATCGAAGGTATAGATCTTGCACAGTGAAATATAACTTCATTGGTCTAGAAAGTGTCAAAAAGGTACTTTCCTTGGGAATGTCCAGATGATATTAATGTCCCCGAGTTACCCTCATGACTGCAGACAGTAGGTAATATACTGTACGGGTAGTACAGTGGTTCAGGCAATATATCTTGTCAATTAATATTTATAACAATATCTAGTCTGTTGAAGTCACTCATTTGAAAGTTATAGAAGAAACATCTATCAAAATGTGATTCAAATTACCATTCTCATTTGTCATATTTGAATAAACCAAAAGTGTAATATTTGAGAAGATAAATTCGCTCATAGGATTTTGGGAATGATTGAGCAGTTAAAACCTTAAGGTTATCAAGTCATAGCACATGGCATTGCCAGATACAAATATAGATTATGTTTTTGTATATTACTAAAAAATCAATGACACGTGCTAACTTTCCAAATGTGGTTATAAAATAGGCAATATATTGCGAATAAATATTAATGAATTTAAATTCTGATATTTCAAATGAAATTATTATCATTAGTTTAATTATGTGTGCCCATATTATTCAAGTTGCCTAATTAAAGGGGAATGCATATATATCTTTAATCAGTGATTCATTCATCAAACTATAACATCCCTGTAATTTTCACACAGTAAATAGGTAGAAACACTATCTTGAATTGACGTGACTCGCGTGACGTGACTCGCGTGACATTCGTAAAGGGTGATTTTCCGCAAAATTTGAATATCTTCTGAAAAGGAAAATTCAGTAATCCTTTTGGTATCTATGTGAAGACTTGATAGTCATTATTTGGAGTAAAACTATTGTGCAGGCAAGGAGAAAAAAAACAAAAACAGTCAATTTTGTGACTCGCGTGACAGTAAATCGAGGGTGTTTTCAATTCACCACTGTTGTCTAATGCCTTGATGTCGGAAAAAAATTGAAGCTTTTAAGTGAGCACTATGCTATAGCAAATATAATTAGTCCAAAAAACTGATGATACCTATGATTACTATGTACAAATCTGCACAAAATGAAATTTCACTTTATTTTTCATAATATAGTTACTACGGGAACCATTTGTTATTACCTACCCCATAATCAAACAAATGATTTTTCGAGGGTGAAAAAAATATTTTTAGTAACTACAAGTATTCTATTTATTGGAAACTTATACAATTTTAATGTACAATGATTTTAAATTTTTTGGTATGATGTTGACCTTATCACGGAATTGACCATATAATAAATATAATATAGAATATCGCTTTATCAGTGTTTAAAGTTTAACACATATTTTGTTTTCATCTAATATAGTATTATTATTAAATATTTATTTTTATTTATTCTTTTTTATCTTGAATGTGGTTTTATAGAGATATTAATTTCACATTTGGATCCTTTTTATGTTTACTGTTTTGTTTGTTTGTTACTAAATTATTTTTGTTTTTGGTGAAAGTAAATATGAATTTGATGACTGAAATCAACTGTTGCTATTTATGTATTAATTTATTTAACATAATTGTATTTAACGAGATAATTTTATTTTGAAAAATAAACAATAACATTTTGTTTGTTGTTGAAGAATATACACACTCGGGTAAGCAATTGTTTTTTGTTGTTTACTTTTAAAAATAATTTGTTAATCTGCTTTGACTACAAATCAAGGGTGATTGGTCTGGTTAGTAACGATATTTAAATTCCTACTTGTGTTTGAAGAAATACAACAACAAATTGTAATATATATTTATTATTTGTTGCTGAATAATATTTAAACAATGCGTAAATAAATTGTTGTTGTTTGTTGTTTACAAGTAAACATTTTCTTTAAATCCATTTGCCTATATGTCAAGAATTGTAAAGGTGAATAATGGTAGCAACAGGTGTACTTTATTTTAAGCTATTATCGTTAATTATGTTTGAAAATGAGGTATCATTGTACATTTGTATACAAACAGTTGTTATTATTACATTTAAGTGTTTATTTAATCCTGAATTTAAGGAAAGTTTATCAAATTCTATTTCTAGTGTGGTGCTATATAATTTGCGTCTGATTTGAAGAATATACAAACGTTATAGTCATTTCTTAATTAAGCATATCAAAACAATTTGTAAATATTTGTCGTTGTTTACTGTTTACTTTGAAGACAAAAAGTTTCCTTTTAGGCAGATGAAGGAAATCTAGTCTTGATAGCAACTGGTGTGGCATATTTGACAAATACACATATTTATTGTATAAGAGGAGGGTGGCACTGTATTATAATTTTGTTTTGTTCTACAAACACTTTTTATTATAAATTTATTTTCAGTGTCGTTTAATTATCAATACTTATTTAATCTCTGTTCATCATCGTTATCACAGACAGTAGTCGATTCAGGAGTTACCATTTCATGACGAGGGTAAAATATGAGGGAGTGGTAGGTTGGTTATTTAAATAGATTTATGTAAGGGACTGTATGTATGGTTATTATTTATTAAATACAAGTTAAGTGACAAATTAATGTCGGCGGTGGAATGAGAGGGGGTGTAGCAATGGGTTTTTTGTGTTGTAAATATATTGATGATCATATCTTAAAAGTATCATTTTATTGATTTTACAAGTAAGTTGTATCATATTTAATGATTGAGGAAAACCTCTTTGTGTTTAATCTTACCTAACCATCGCCACTAATTCAGTGAGCGGTTTAAACTTTTCCCTATGACTGAAGGGGTTGGAGTGGAGTGATATGTATTTTTGAGATTTTAGCTAAAGGTTATATGAAGGTGAATAGTTTACTTTTCAGAGGAACGTGATTTGTAATATTGACCCATTCCATTAAAGACAGGCAATTAGAGGGAGAAACAGGGATAGTCATGAATATTTGTTATTATTTTTATATTTGTTGAATGTCTATGGTGAGACTTGATTGATTTCTTTTATTTACAAACACATTTCAATAATTATCAAAGGTAAACATTTTTAATTATGTTATCTACCTCCACAATAAGGTGGTCGGGAAGTATTTGATAATATTATATTTCTACATGTTCCGTACTCACGTGACCAATTGACTGTGTACTTACATTATGACTGGACGCTTTCAACAGGAGCTCTATGGCTGACCTCTGTACTGACACACTGTCTTTGTCACAGATGACTAAATCTTGTGAGCACAACTCTGTAATAGTTTGAACGTCATCAGCCTGTTAAACAAGATATACATTGTATTAGCATTAACATATGATAAAGGATAAGATATAGAATGATAAAGAGTTATGAAAATAATATATATGATCAAGTCCCACGTTTAGGTTACTAGTCCTTACAAATATAATATCTATGAAGATTCCTGTAGTGTGTGATGAGGCACGCTGGATGTAACCTGTATGGGCAAACTGTACAGTACGTACAGAACGTGTGTTAGGACTCAACTCCTGAAATCCGATAAGTCAAAACACTATCATGCCTTATATAGCCATCATGACCAGTCGTCTTGTACGGGATGAATAAATTAGTGCAAGTATAAACGATTGATATTTAATCGTACGTAACTGTCCATGGTAGACATTAGAGAGAAAAAGCCAAAGGTTATACATAAAAGTTTAGGGAAAGAAAAAACAGCAGGATACTCCTTATATTTTACCTCCCCCGTTCACAGACCCCCTCAACACCCCCACCCCCATCCTCCTCATGCACACACACACGCAAACACAACACATCCAGGCATATGTAATTCAAACAGAACAAACGTCTATAAATAACCTTCTTCCATCGGCCGGATTGGAGATCAAGATGACAGGCATTACTCGGCCACAAAACTGAAAAACAAAATAAAAATGAAATCAAAAAAGTATATTTATTAACTTAACCGGAGCTATGTACTTAAGACTCTCAATAATTCAAACTAAGCTACCTATTTGTTGGTTAGTATAGATATATTACATAAATAACAATTTTTACCGGCAGGATTTTCATGTATAGGATCACACTGGCCTACAATCACTATGACATTCGCCGAACATTCCCTCACAGGAATGAGCTAAATTTATCTTACATATTAACGACATTGAACTGTTTCAACAATTCTAAACCAACATTAAGTATCAGCATTGGTACCATAAAGCAGAACAATTAGTAACAAATATCAAAATGAAAGGAAGGATCACGGTACTTGCTGAATGGCAGTAAATATGTATTTACTTAAATTGTTTCCAGTCTAGTCTATTACTGACGTAGATTTTTAAATATCACTAATTATGATATATATTCTATCATCTCACCAGTCCTGTTTAATTGTTGCATATACTCAATATTATTAATATCACTAATGACGTCACAGTACTCATCTGATAATTGCCAACATTCATATAACCCGTCTGTTTTTTTTATTTTGCCCTACCCTGAATCACCCTTTGATATTAGGGAGTTTGTTTGATACAATGCAATATAAATAAATCCATTTTAAATGTTTTATCAACAATATATAATCGTCACAGCACAGAAGAGTAGTTAAATATCACTCTGGTATAAAAAATGTTTGTTAAATTACACAGTATGTAATGTAACAATTATACATTGTATTGTAACATAATGTAGTGTTAGCCTCACCTTGTATTGCAACACACTGTAGTTTTATACATACTTTGTATTGTAACATACTGTAGTGTTAACCATACCTTGTATTGCAACATACTGTAGTGTTAGCCATACCTTGTATTGTAACACACTGTAGTTTTATACATACTTTATATTGAAACATACTGTAGTGTTAGCCATACCTTGTATTGTAACGTACTGTAGTGTTAGCCATACCTTGTATTGTAACATACTGTAGTGTTAGCCATACCTTGTATTGTAACATACTGTAGTGTTAGCCATACCTTGTATTGTAACATACTGTAGTGTGATCCATACCGTGTAGTGTAACATACTGTAATGTTAGCCATACCTTATATTGTAACATACTGTAGTGTTAGCCATGCCTTGTAACATACTGTAGTGTTAGCCATACCTTGTATTGTAACACAATGTAGTGTTAGCCATACATTGTATTGTAACATAATGTAGTGTTAGCCATACCTTGTATTGTAACACACTGTAGTGTTAGCCATACCTTGTATTGTAACATATTGTAATGTTAGCCATGCCTTGTATTGTAACATACTGTAGTGTTAGCCATACCTTGTACCCACATAACCATACCTTGTACATTCTGTCTTTTTAATTCTTCTGGGATTTTCTCTGGTCTGATAGCTGCAGGCAGTGTGCAGTTAAGAAACCTGTGATATAAAAATAAATATATCAAATGATCGTGTGTTTCTCTTTAAATACTAACAACCAACTGACCTTATTATAGCCAGGTAACCCAATAATAAACAGAGAATAACTCATGTTACTGTATAAACAAAATTCAAAATATTTGCAATTGAGGTAACAGAGTTCTATTGAATATATCACCGCATAATATTCAAGATTTTAATTACTTCATTTAAATGCTTGCACGTAATGGCACCTTCTTACCTGTCTGAGTTGATCACACCTCGAGTACCCAAACACACCCTTCGCCCTAAGCCTATTACTCTCGTTCCACGCAGCACGAATAACAATAAGCACTATGGCCCGCAGCTTTTTCCGTCGCTGCACCTGATCTAAGGAACGGGCTTCCTTCCAAAATGTGCATAATCACAGACTTCACCTCCTTTAAATCACGCCTAAAAACGCATCTCCTTCATTATAATGTACATCTAATGTTTAACGTCTATACACAGACCTACTACGGAATGTCTATTTTCCTTTCATTATAATCTTTACCAACACGCACGTCCTCTACATTTCACAATGTTCATTGTATCCTTCATATATGACCTGTCAATCACATTGTAATACGTCACGTGGTTGAACACCTGCACAGCTAAAGTACATATTCTCATACATCTCTTAGTTACAGTGAATACATCAAACAAATGTACCGCTAAAGGTCACCTTGACAATCGGTAAACCTGTATATCCCTGTTTTACTACAATGTTAGCCAATAACTAACAATAAAGTTTTCTTTCATTTAATTCTTTAATACAGTGAAAATCATCTTGTTTAATTTTTAATGCTTTTCTTCTAACATAATTTCACACTCAACAGGCCTCTATCTTAGGTCATAAATTCCTACAAAATAATTACTCCGATGTTTGGAGCTTCTTTGGCTTTTTTTTTTGTTACTGTTCTTCAAGGAACAACACACGAAGTTTTACGATTGAAACCAAAACTGTGTGCACGATTTACGTAATGACTCTCTGATTTTATTGGCAATCAACTAGTAATTAGTAATGGTTACCTTCTTGGAGAAAAAAATATATCGTTGACATTTCGTTGAATTATTTAGGGCGATTTTTTTTTAAGGATTTTTCTTTTGTAATTGCCTCTAAACGTTGTTGGGAAATGAAATGTCTAAAATGTGTAAAGAAAAACAAAACAGCCGGTTGTCAATACTACTCTTATTTTCACTTATATTTGGCATAATTTACGCCATGATTTGAATTGAAAATAGGCGTGGTTTATCATAATATATATCGCGATATCTGGTTGAAGAATTTAACTGCACTCCACTTATACGTATCTCCGTTCTACAAATACACTCTTTAATCAGCCTAACTTTCAAAATATTTTGCGGAAATCCAAGCATTGTTATACAAGGACAATCTCGTATCGCATCAGCCTTAATGGGAGTTCAATCCCCCCCCCCCCTGGGCCGCGATACAAAATATTTACAAAATAAAGCTTTATAAACAAGCTTATCTTATTGATTGCATTCAGATGACCTTAAACTTCCAATTTACCCGGCCAAACCAACCTGTTCATGTATGACGGCATCTTTGATGCTATTTGTTGTCAATTACCTTTTTCCGGATCCTTTGATGACAGGATTAAATAATTGAATAATTTATTAAATCTTTTGTAATTATCCAAACTTTCTTCCACTCATATTCATTCTATCTTGTAAGTTACCGTACTCACCAAAGTTTCCTGAATTTCTTAGACGGCAGTACATAGTTCAATAATCCTACAATATCTTCCTCAGTAAGTTCTGGTTGGTAGTTCGTGTCTGCATTCACCAATAACTTATCCAGTGATAAGAGGCTTGGTAGAGCAATACCAGACCGGAGGATGATGGTATTGTTGTCAACCTTACCGAAGGACCACTCCAGCCTTAGATCAGATATTGGAATCTGAAGAAAGACAAATAAAATAATAAACTGTAGTTTAGCGGCATGACTTCATTGACAGTAAATATTACTGAACGTACTTACCACTATTAACAGGGTATTATTTATAGAAATTCAAAGGAAAGCAATATTATTGTCCCCGGTCCCTCTCCAAAAAGAAATCGAGAATTATTTTTTTTAAAAATCAAAATGACAAATAAATAAATGAACAAATTGAAAAGCAGAGTTCAACTCACTACCGATGTGTAGTTACCGCGAGTATACGTAGGAAAGTCAAATTTGGTTCCGACTATAATGAAAAACATATATGCTTAACCCATAAAAGTATAGGAATAGCCTGAGTATAAATGTATACAAGTGATTGCAGATCTCGACTTAAGTCATTTAGGCTAAACTATTGTCACCTGCCCTTCAACCTACCACCCCCACCCCCCACATTCCGTTCTACCAGACTAACTCGACATAACAACACTTCTGCCGGCTGGGTGATGACAATGTAAGTGGTAATAAACACATTCGCTATACCTAGCAACTGGTATCAATGATTTGTAGCAAGTAAATTAAACCAGGCGCTTTAATATTGTTTTCATCATAGCTTGGTCTTCAAACACAAACTTATATCTACCAGTCTTGAAAAATAACATGCTACGAAATAACTTACAACATTGTAAAAAGAATAAAAAATGTATTTGTGAAAGTTAAACTATCACGTATGTACACTCATCGATCATCACACTAGTATACGCGCGGGTGTAATGCGTACATAATGTAGCGCCACACGAACGTACTTTCCCTCCCGACATATCTTAATTGTATAATTATCTGTACCACTCTTGCATGATAACATAGTCAAGGTAAGTTAGAAATATTATGTTGATAGTACATGACAGGCCTCGTTGCAAACATGAACGTTTCTATTATTATTCCCCGTTTCTCGATCCCTAATATGTACTGTGTACGTCTCAACCTACATACAGTAACAGTAAGAACGAACCTCCCGTCCCGACACATACGGAGTAAACACGACCGACACTCGCCGGTGTATACCACTAACAGGTAACGTCACGTAAACGCTATGTCATATAATGATTGTGCAACACATTCAACGCCTATAAATCTGTCTATGCAATGTTTGTTGTAGGGTAATTATAATTCTTTGTCATGTCTACTCTAAAGCAGTAGTGAAGCTAGGCCTATTATACATTACGTTACAGCATTATCCACCCCCTCTCCCCGGCCCCCCTTCGCCCTGAACAAACTCTGCATAACAAACACACAATAACTGTCACGGCTGGGAGATATCTATACCTGATAATAAAACCGATTCGCTACACCTTACAGCTGATGTTAATGGTTTATAACATGCAAAAAGTATTTTTTGTTTTTTAATTCTCTGCATATTTCGATCGACGAACCTACATTCATATTTACCAATCGTGCGCGATAACATGGTAAGAGATAAGCTATTATGATGATATTTCATGAAAGTTGCAAAAATTAATGTTTTTATTATTATTCCCCGTTTCTCGTTACCTACTCTGTACACTCATCGACCATCACATTTTATACAACACCTAATTATATTCCGGCCATTTGATTGGTCAATTGCTCGTCGATTGCATGCAAAAATCCACTCTATTGCACGCTATGAAATAGAACCGTGCATTATACTTTTTTGATAGCACTTTTTTCAATGGTAAGAGAGCAGAGGAACCTGTCTGTTCAAAACAATATGTTGCATGAGTGCATTTTACGTCCAATTATATCCAAATTTGAAGGTGTTGTATAAAACAAAAAATTAATGGTTTCCATTCGTGCAATAGTGCAAATATTTCATGAGTTGAAAGATGTAATTTGTTCCATTCAACTCGGCTGCGCCTCGTTGAATGGAACATTCCATCTTTCAACTCATGAAATATTTGCACTATTGCACTCATAACCATTCATTATTTGTTTAATCATTAACGCGGTTAATCAGGCCTTAACCTACATAGAGTAATTGCAAGAACGAACTTTTGTTCCCGACACAAGCAGAGTATATACAACCGGCATACGCCCGTATGAACGGCTTACAAGCTACCACCACGTAAACTCTAATCAGACGCTAGTTTATATTATAATATGTTGTTTCTGTTCTGTAAAATAAATTATATGCATATGATATTCTCTCAAAAATGTTTGTTTAGGCTCATTCTTAGCCGTGTCTAAGGTAGTAGCATATTGTGCAGCTGCAAATGTTACAATGTTACAGCATCATAACTGCTTGGCCTACTATAAATATCTTTGCTAAATGTGAGCGACATTATCCCAATCCATGTACTACTATCACATATCTCAATGTGTCCGCACTACCAAATACATTAACACTACCAGTACCAGGGCTCTCGGAATGCTGATTGGATTAGGGCCCACTTATATGTTACTCGGTCTCTATACCTACAGATTAGTGTCGAATTAATAACTATTATTAAAAAAACAGTTATATTCCTTAACACAAGCCATTTAAATTAGCCTACAGCCATGTTTTACGGCGAGTGGTAAAGTCCTAGCCTATCTTGACAGAAATAAACAAAGTCTAGGCCTAACCTTTCAGAATTCGTCTACACAATTTGCAGTACTATAATTGAACTTACCTTGAAAGCAAGATTATTTTAGTAAGATTATATCCTAAAGCGGTGATAAACGTATAGGCCAAGGCCTAGTAGACTTGACATATCCTAACTGCGTATACATTCCAAATAAAAGCTGCGTTTTCAAACCAGTCAAAACACCGTTATATTGTAATGGCCGATGCGCATGCATTGACGCGGCAGGCTGAATGGGCCTCATTGAAGGTAGCAGCCACTAACAGCAGACACTAACAGCAGCCGCTAGGAGAAAAAGGACAGTAAGATATGACACACAGTACTACAACTGCGGTCGTGTGTGTGTTTGTTATAACAGTACTGACGCTGCGGTCGTGTGTGTTGTTCAACTAGTGCATAAATAAGAAAGGTATATTTTTTTTCCAAAATCGATTAATTTTAGTTATGGAGCCTATTGAGATGTCCGGTTAGCACCACATTAAAGTAAAAAGGTTTTTCTTTTACGTGGTATATCTCTACTATCGGAAACAAAACCGATCTTGACCAAAAGTGGCCTCAAAGTTTTAACCCCGATACGGACATCTCTAAACGCGCTGTATATACGTAATGTGTAATGATCCCCAAAAAAAATTTTTAATTTTTTTTTTTTTTTACATCGATTAATCTTAGTTATGAAGCCTACCGAGATGTCCGGTTAGCACCACATTCAGAATTATATCACATGAAAGAGCAACATCACATCTCTCTTATGGTGCCACTTTTGGCATTTTACAGTATGCATAGCGTTAATTATTATCGCATTAAAACAGGTAAGAAAAAGAAACAGTCTTGTTATTGTCCGCTAATTTAGGCTGCCCTTAGTGGCTGCTGGGGATCCACGATTTCCGTCACAGCGTACCCAGCGCTCGTCAAAGTGTACAAACATCAGTGGCCAACGGCGTGTAACGTCGATGAATACACTATTGGCTGCTGTTAGTGGCTGCTCTTAATGGCTGCTACGTTCAAACAGGTGCTTTTTTTAAGGAATAGTAAGTAATACAAACAGGTGCTGAATTGCTAATTTACCAACACATGCGTACATTACTGTAGTAGTTGTTATGCTTCAATTGAACATATAAGCTGTAAATACTCTAATGAGCGGTGAATATAGGTTATCGTAACTTGTCCGAGTTAACCTTTTGAGAACGAAATATTTATGAATAATGTAATATTGAATTAAGATAATCATTGAGAAACGTAACCTACGAATGCTGGTGACAGGAAGTAACATCTACTAGAGATGAAAGCCGTATACTGTGTGGCCGATCCGATCAATTCAAACATAAACAACAGTGTTTGGATCGAGGTAACAGTTAATATTTTATGGGGGCACACTCCCAAAATTTGTCTTAGAGATTGACCGGAAAATGTGAATATTCTAAACTAGATAGTGTGCGCCTCTGTTCGTTTTCAGCTATTTCTACCCCTCGTTATGTATGTCATTGATTAACTTACAGACTCAGATAACAAAGAGAGGTCAATCTAACCATGGTAGCAACTGAACAGAGCAAATACCCTAAAAATTGTGTTTCGTTTACATTAGATTCATGGCATTAATGAAATAGTACCTTTAGTTCTAATTTGACATTTAAAGTGCCCTGTTTTTGAAAGTGCCATTTCTGTAAACTGTTTTACCTTTTTTAAATATGATTACAGAAAATTCAATGAATAATTGTCCGCTTTATTGCATCAGTAGTTGTCGGGACGTTTTTATGTAGTGTGGTTAGCCATACATCCCACTGAACCTTGAACGTTGTGCATCCCTACCCCCTACCCACCCAAGGATGCTTTTGGAATCCATGGAAAGAAGAGGAACATGGTTGCAGCATAGTAATGTGTGACTTACCATACCAGGAAAGTCTAGCGTAATTATCATGTTCGTCAGTAATTATTTTAGAAAGAACTATAGTACTTGTTTGTATACCGCCCTCCTTATATGACAAGCTAGTTACGTAACACGAACGACTAAGCATAGTACTTGCTTACTACAAATTACTTAAGATTCGTCCACGAGAGAATACTGAGGTTCACTTACTTATACATTTAGTAAGTTCAATATAGAAATTACAATGTGTAGGAACACAAAGAAACTCGGCTGAGCATAATACGTAAGGACAACAGTATAACAAAAGTGACAGAAACAAACAAAGGAGACAACACCAATAGGAAACAGAAAGAGAGAAAAGTAAGCAGCCTGTAATTATAAAGAGTTATTACTAAGCAGTCTTTACCAACGTTTTCGACATTTGATATGAGAGCAGCAGAGTTTTATACTGCAGTACGTTTATAGCGTGTGTTGTGCTGAGAGGACATAAGCCTATTTAAGGGTACATAGACAGTGTTGCGCGGGAACGAGTACATATTTGGAGTACGTAGTATATGGAAATTTAAAACAAATATTTGAGTCATGTACTGGGTTAAATATAAAAACAACAGCTTGATAGCCATAGATGTCAAAGAAAGTGGGAGTTTTTTAAATTGGCAAAGAGCAGTAACGAATGATGATGAAACAGTGATTATGTAAATTAGACGTATGAATATTTTCTGTTAGACGAATACAGGTTAACTCTAACTGTGTTATTAGGGGCCTATCAATTTTCGAGGCATAATATCAGTATGTTTTTTTCTTCTTTTTTTCTTGGAGAATATAACAAAGTGCGAGTTAATTACACAATTACGGAGACGAAAGAAACAACCTTCCATATATATCTTAAGGCAGGCAAATGGATTATCAATTAATTGAGTTGGACGGGTATCATGTAATTCAGTCATAAATTACTTATAGTGAAACAGCAAGCAGATTGCATTATATAACATATATGAGCCGTAAATTGTACTGTAATATGCTAAAAGTGCCAAAGGTGACGAATTTTAAACAAGCTACATAATATATTACAAATCATGATAACATTCTATTTATATTTATACTACATTATATTGCAATGGTAATCTGCATAGGGGAAATAATTACTACTTTATTATGGTAGGGTTTGTAGTTAGATTGTAGCTGATATCATAGAAATGAGGTATATAAGGAAGTTTGTAAAGAATTAAAGAAAAAGACAATAATAAAACATATAATAGTAACGAATGCGTATCCTCGATAATACTTACGTCATGACTTGATGCTATCTGTAGCAGCTGTACGGTAGACCTCTGTAGTAACTTGCTGTCATCTCTTTTGATGAAAACCCTCTTAGAACAGAGTTCTGTAACAGTCTTCCTGATCTCCTCAATGTCTCCATTTTGTTCCAAGATGCAGAGGATTGCAAACTTATCACAATCCTTTTTCTTTTTCAAATATTCGATAATATTACGAGCAGCTGTACGGCT
>KN894215.1:0-12147 GCA_000934455.1 Apostichopus parvimensis
AAGCTAGATATTTCATGAGAAATAAATAAAGCTTTCATTGTGAGTCTTAACAAATCGTTGTCTTCAGAATCACATTAATATGCGAGGGCCAAGCGTGCCATCCCATAATAGTCTCCCGCCAATCCTAACTTGGCTGTTATTTCTATAACCTCACCCCTACAATTTTAGCAATAGTTTAGTTCTTTTTATCTCGTATTGTTATAAAAATAACCAAAAGCTTTAAAATAAGTTCAAAATATGATAATATAGTTAAAAAGTGGACAGTATTGTAAATTTGTTTGCTTTGAGAAGCAAATAAAACAACTAGGAATTATTTCCAGGGGGTTTGTATTGCTCAGGTCGTATCCCTTCACCACACCCAAGGATGTAGGTCCCCTCTTGGTTTTTCTCGGCGCTTGCAAATTCGTGAACGGAAAATTAGGTCACATCGAAACGTGATCAGAAACAAAAGGGATTCATACCGGAAAATAAGGAGGTGCACTCTCCCGTCTAGAAAGGAGAAAGAATTTTACCCTTGGTATTACCGGTAGATTGGCGACGGCGGACCGCCATTACAGCGTTGTGTATGTTTTGTGTGTGTACGGTTCATCTCGGATGAGTGTGGTATGTATGCGCTGTGAGCACATGCACAACCACCGTGTGTGTACAAATGCCCATAACAGCTAGATTTTCGCCAATCCCTGCTTCCAACATCACTGAGGTTAGGTCATACAGAACGAACGATAGCTTTTGGAAAGGAACTATGGCGTGTTGTTTGAGTGAAGAGGCGAGAGAACAAAAAAGAATCAATCAGGAGATTGAGAAGCAGCTAAGAAAAGACAAACGAGATGCTCGAAGAGAGCTGAAACTTCTCCTACTCGGTAAGTATCTGCAGGGTAGGCTATACAACCTAACGCAAGGTTCGTGTACGTATTTTGGTCAAGCCTATCCTACATCTTTCACAAAACTGCTGTTTAGAGGGTAATATTTTTACAACCAGATTCTTTGCATGACTGATTGTTGGTGGATATTACTAAGTGACGTTTCAACTTCCCTGATGTATACAAATTTACAATTTTTGATGTAAAGTTGTCGTTGAAATTAATCAAAACATGATGCAAATCATATATGGCTAAGTTAGGCCTAGCCCTGTTATTTATCCTGTTATTGGGCCTAAGCCTAGCCTTGATCTGTTAACACAAATCACAGGCAGCTACTGGTACTACAGCAACGGAGCTAGTTATATGCCATATACAAAACCCAGCAGATAAGTCTTAGCTGTAACAATCTTTCCATGTTCATAACACTGCTTAGTAGTTACTACTATCCATTTTCAAAGGCTGATCTACGACTGCACAACTATACAAACGATAGTGACATTAACAACATTAATAGTGGTATTGGTAACACTAACAACAGCGTAGCAGCTTATTGTATTGTTAGCAATTGTTAGCCTATATTGTGAAGGACCTAACCTACCATTCATAACTAACCACAGGCTTAGGAGATATATTTCTGTATGCTTGGATAGCATTATTATTATTGTTTTTTATACTTATCAGTAGCTATGGCCTTTTTAACATAAAATATCACAAAGAAAGTTTGTATGTGATTTTCATTTGATGTGCATATGAAATCATTGGTGTGAGACATTGATGGACTTTTTATGTGATTTAGGCTTTCTTTTCTTAACTCTCGTAAGTTTGTAGCTTTAACATTTCTGGTGGAAATAAAAAGAAATGATGCATGAAATGTACTGCAGTAGTTGCGTCCTCTTTGTTGTCAGATGTATCTGCTATCTATTCCCAATGTAAATTAATTGTTGATTTGATGGGGGCATATCTCCCATGTTCCTAGATTTCTTCAATGTACCTGTATGTCAACCTCTTTATCCTCCCACAACTGCTCTTACTCTCTTTTACTTTTCATTGTAAAATATTCACCAACGATCCCTGTTGCAAAACAATGTAAAAATATTAAAAATATAAGAATGCTATTAAATGATCCCAAGCAGGCTTTTACAGTAATATTTTTTTTTTAACTTTTTTTTGTGTGAAACAACAAAGCTGCTGGCCTTGTGCACTTAGCTAATCATTTAGTAAACACTATTGTATGTACATTGGAGCAAGAACTTATATTCAGTAGGAAGACACAAGTTAGGGGAAGGGTGGGGGGGGGTGGGTGGGGGAGGGGTATGAGGCTGGTTCGGCAGGAGTGAAGGTACAGTAGAGAAGATGTTGAATAAGTTCCCTAAACTATCAATAAATGTCAAAAGTAAGCTTAAAAGTCAGAACTTTCAACATCCAGGGCAAATTTTAATTATATCTCCTGGATTTCGCCTCAGATAACCAGGTCTTACATCTTGGTTGTCCAAACAGCTAATTTGTTTGTCCGAAAAAACATTGCAAAATAACAAAGAATGACTAGTATAGATACACTGTAGGAGAGATATGTAGGTTAGGGGAATCGAGCATGATCAGTTTTCAGCCAGGTAGAATCCACTGGGGGTGGATCATAAGCCTATCACTATTTTAAGTTGTTACATCAGTATGTGCAAAGGGTTGGAGGAAGATCCAATTTAATCATTTTTGCCTATTTGTGGGTATTCCACTGGGACCACCTTCCAAAGCTGATTTTGGTTGTTAATGTCCCAACAGAAATTTGTTTTTCTCTGACGACCATTAATAATTAAAAATTGTTGTAGTGTTTATTAAAAAGGCACCTGTGAAACAGACAAAATGGAGGACCTTGAAATGCCCCTCCCACCTATCTAGACTAAAGTGCTCAGAGATTTATTACAATCTTGAAATCATTCAATACCATTGTACTGTATGTTTGTGATAAGTAGTTGTTATCTGCACGACATATCTTTTTATTTATCCTTGGTAATAATGTATTGACTTGTGATTTTGGTTGGATTCAATTATTAAACTGCACATAGTTTGTTTGCACAAAATGATTTCTATGGATTCTAAATATAACTCCATTATCAAACAGTTATAGTAAATAACAGAAATCAATGGAAAATCTTCACCTTTGTACTCTATTGAGTGCAATTAAAAACTGATCTTGTGACTCGGTACTTTCATTTCCTAATTTTGAAGCATACCGTGATCTAACTAAGGTCCCTGAAGATGATCTTGTAGGGTTAAAGGCATAGGACAGGGAGGGGGGGGGGGTGGAGTAAAAACTTGCTAACCAGAGGGTTCGTGTCCAAGTTCACCCATGCACAGGGGTCTGCAATGTGGTACTGCTAGTATTGTACAATGCTTTGAGCAAGCATCAATCTTTCATAATCAAATTAAATAAAGTTAAAAATTAACAGATCTATCTTTTAAAATATGTGAATAGTGAAAGAGAACCATTTTGATCTCACAGTAGCTCTTAAAGGGTCTAAAACCTTCAATACCCCGTTATTTAACTGCCTAATATTGTTTCGCTGTGTAAGTGGACAAACATATGAGGGACTGTCTTTGTTAATGAAAGTATGTAACTGAATTTTCCTCCAACCAAACTACTGGTATATATTCTGATACTAGTATTTGTTTAATTGACTGGATCCTAGGAACAAAATGATCATGATCATGATACCTGGGCTTGATATTGGAAGCTTGGGTGAGGCTAGTGGATCTGAATTGCAGAAAATAAATTTCTTACCCATTGTGCTAAGTTTTCTGCCAAACTTAAAATCAAAATACAAATTAGACATTCCTTGCATCTTCCTGAAGCTATCACACATGCTTGAGAATGTTTAGTTTGGGATGTCCCAGTTGCCAATCCTGACCAAAGTTCTAATCCCAGGGGCCGTAAATTAAATACTGCATGAGTGAGTTTGTTTACATAGTTGTTAATCATAAGAAGGGTATTGTCTGAGACAACCACAGGCGTGAGAATGATTGTTTGGTTATCAGTGTACTTCGTGGTTCATTATCCATGGATATGAATATTACAAATAGAACATTAAACCTTATCAAATCAAAAGTTATATTCACGGTTTGCAATTAATAGTGATAATGTATACGTGCATGTGTTTCAAGGTCTGTAAAAGTGCAACGTCTTACAGTTGCTCCCAAACTAGAAGGTACAGTACAGGCTCGATGTGTGACAGTCATTCTTTATCAATGATGTGCTACAGTTTGTAAGTAAGTCACTGTCAAGTAACACTTTCAAAATTTGTGGTATCTTGCCTTTACAAAAGAATTTTATTTGGATTTGTTCCCCAAATATGTTAAAAGAGGACCATGCTAGTCTCTCTTTTGTGTACATAGATGTTCAATGTATTGATCTGTAGATCATACTGCATTGGTGTCCAGTGGTGCTATGTTTAGACTGCTTTGTTACAGTGCTTGGTCACTGATTTAAATGTGTAAATGTCGTGTATGAAAAAATCATCACATAAACATCCAGCCGAGTGTAGAGTGTGTGATTTTAACTGCCTTGGGATGGAAGAGAAGTTTACGGAAATTCACTGTGGAACTTGCATAATATGTTTCATCATTGTCATACTGTCAGTTTCGTTATAAAACCAGCAGAGCCAAATTGAAGCTCTTAGAATCCTAGTTCAGTGTTCCCATACATTTCTAGTATTCAAGTAAAATCATTGTGCATAACAAAATACAACGTAGAACAAAAACTGCTCTAAATACTGTACTTGCCTATTACCCATTTGTACCATAAGGCAGAGTATTTGTAGATCTATCAGTGAAGGTATTGGCTATTTCAAGCTTGGACAGCCCTCACATTACAAAAATACATAGTGTGTACAGTAGTGCGTGTTTGAGTGGCCAGAAGCTAATATGCAAAATGGCAAGCATACTGTGTTTGTCATTACACCTTGTGGCTGGGATGTTAAACTTGGACAGGTATGTTCTATGACTTATTTATTTACAAACGGCTTTGATTTAGCCACTAAGAAGTGGCACTTGGTTGCATGTATAGCACCCCACCCAGCTTAGTAAAGCGGTAGGACAAACTAGGCTAGATGCACAAATTCTTGCTTATTGTGTTGGTGACCGTATTTATTGACAAAAGGTGTTGTTACAACTTCTTTTGATTGTTGAGAGTAGTACTGTAGTTATTTGTTCACAATTCTGAACATGTTCTGTCAGCATTTAAAAGTAGGCTCTTGAAAAACTTCTTTTTGTATCTGACTTCTGTAGAGGAAAAATTGGTCAAAAAGTTGCTGATTTGGGGCTTTTTTTTTGGGTGGGGTTGCAGTTACATGTATATTAAGCATTTTTCAAATGGCATCCAATTGAAAAGGTTATGCTACTTTGCTGATTTATGCACACAACTTTTCTACGGTTATTTGGCCAATTTCTTCAAATATTTCAGACTTAGAAGGTGGAAAAACATATGTGAAGTTTGTAATCCTGCGAATGATACTCAAGTCTGACACTGACTATTTTAGGGACATTATGAAGGCCTATTATTTCTACATAACGGAGACAAATGCAGTAGAGTACTCTTAGCAGCTGAAGATACAAGGCCCTACACACACTGCCACCATTCACTGTAGTCATATGTTTGGACAAACTGTCAATGTATACAGCATGTTAATGAGATAAAATATTCTAATGCTGACATAGCCATTTTATATTGCACTACTCAATAACAAAGATTTGTCTCTCTTCCAACGTTATTTCTGTCCAAAGTAGGTATTCAGATTTGCAAAGGTCCCCTCCTAATCTGGCTGCTAATTCAAAAGTTACATCAATGAATAAACAGTACAGCCCAATGGTAGAATTGCCAGGGTAATATGCCACTACCTCCAGTAGTTATATATAGTGAGAACAGAACACCTTACAGTATGTGGGGTTCTATCCTGTATCTGTTAAATTATTTACATGTGTAATGATGGCCCATGTGATACTAGTCATAGAAATGATTAAAAAATTACTTTATTGCTCTCTGCATTTAGAGAAGCCTAAGTGTTGAATCAGTAAAGAATGTTTTTTTTTGGCCACTACTATACTTGAAGGTAACCTTACAGTGTAACGATACTATAGTGTAATCCAAAGACAATTGAACATTGCGATGTGGACCAGGGTCAAGAGCTACCTGTTCCTCACTACCCTGTCTCCTTACAACCATAACACCCTTCCATCCTATGTCTAAAGTAGAGGTTGCTTTCATGCCTTTCCCCTCAGTAACCTTCCCAATGCCCATGGTGAGCCCTGGCGGTATTCGATACACTTTGTATAGGTCCTTAGATTAGTATTTCCATGAGGATAAAGAATCCAACAGAAGATCATTGTAATCGCTATCTGTGATGATCGTGGATTAACAACAGCATTAAGCCATCCCCTCAAATTTGCTGTTAGACAACCAAAAGGGTGAGACCTGGTTGTCTTTAGATCCTTAAAAATTTGCCCGGCTACTAACAGTATAATGATCTGCTGTAGCATTGTACAGTACTTATCTAAGTTGTCAGCTGCTGTAGCGATAAAAAACCAAGTTTTTGTACATTTCTATATTTGAGGCCCGAATAACTAGATGTTCTTACATGGTCCATTAAATCACCATAGACCAAGCACTGCTGTGGTCTTTATTCACTTGTACTGTTTGTGCTGAAGCTTTCATACCTGCAATACAGACGCTGTATCACTTAATGATGTACGGTATGTTTCTTTACCAACAGTTTATTATTCACTGTTACAAACCTCAACCTGCTGCCTGCTTCCTCTCCCCTGCACTGTTTGTTCGTTTCTAATTCTCTTTGTTCGTGTGTCTGTTGTGTTTACATTGTGGGAGAGTAGTTAATGTGGCTACTTTAAACTAAACTAACATCTGAGGAGAGTGTTTTTATTTTGTGTACACTGTGAGAAAGCATCCAGCAAAGAAAGAAGTAGACAGTTTCATTGTTTTTTATAGTACTTTGCAAGGGTGACTGTCTCAAAGGAGAAAAAAATGATATTGCTAGTTCTCATACAGGCTGCAAATAGACTTAACATTAATGATGGATCATAACAAGTGAATAAGTTGTATACTAGACACAGCCTGCCAAGATTGCTGCTGCCGCCATCATTATCAGGCATGAGCTTGGGTTTAACGGTCAGGTGACCCGAGATCACATGATAGCTGTACTGTACATAACCTGGCACTGTCACACTCGTAGTCACATATTGACTTTCATGTGTGCGCTGTTATGATCGCGTATTAAAAGTAGTTCATAGTCCATACCAGATCCTTACCTTACCCATTCAAGCTCAATTTTTTTTTAATGAAATCTTCATTTTGTTTATTCTTACTTCGATACTAAACTTCCAATTGTATTCATATTTGAAAAAAAAAAATATTCTGGAAATTTTGCCAATTAGGTCTTTGTGAATGAAAACAAAACTGGCGGGCCATGATATTTTTTTAATAAGGGGATTTAATCATAACTTACTTGGAAACTAATACTGTTTGGTTCAGGAAAGTTGGAATATTTCTCAGCTTGGTCAATGTTATCATGTTTTGTGTAATATTCTGTAGGTTTGGTTAAATGATCATAAATTGGTACCCACACAGGATATGCAGCTATCAGGCAGAATGTTACCACAACTTGCAACCATATATGATGTACATGTGACAGCAAACCCATTGAACCGAAAAAACGTTTGCCATGACAAACTGCTGTGATTGGAACATTCCCTGGCTACTATAGAAACCGTTTATATCTTCACTGTTTCATTTAGCTTAATTGTGACCCCTATTTGCCACTTACTTTAGAAACTCACAAATCAATCTTTATACCCTAAACAGTTTCACCTGAGAACTTATTGCAATCCAAATTTTTGTGCTTTCAAACGATCCCCGAGAATTTTCTCCACGCAGTAGTTGTACAAACTAACTGACCTTGGGTATAGGCTACTTTTTGTGTACTATATGTATGACAGGCTACAGCACTTACTGTGTATGAGAATAGTGGATATAAGCCTAGGTAATAGAGCTTTTCAATGGACGAAAGTTACGATCGAACAATATAAACGAGAGTACAGTTTTCACAAAGAGTTTAGTCCCAGCCTTGACGATTGAGTTGAAAAGAATTGTGAAAGAAAATACTGTACAGTTTAAGATGGCTTGGGAAGGCCTCCTGTATAGACAGTATGCTGTGGCATGAACCTTGGCTATGGCCTGCAGCAAGCAACCTACAGTAGGATATAGCCTAGGTCTAGATTACTGTATTTATTGTTGTAATAAAGTAGTAGTGCTCATTTACAGACCTTTAGTGTAATTGAATGATCAGTTAAATCAAAATTAGAAAAACCCCATGGAAGTACTGTACTTTAAGTTATCACAACTACTTGCTTCTTTAAACATCTTTTATCATAAGAAATGGGTTAATAATTCTTGATTGTGGCATTATGGATAATGATATTAACAAGTGCAAATTTATGCTTTGTAATATATTCAATCCAGTTCGCATAACACTAAATCCCCATAGGCCTACATGTGTCTGATAAATGTTATAGTATACCATACTTCAAACCATTTAAATGGTCCCCTTTGATAGCTTATATGTATGTCTGATAGAACTGATCAGAGAGGGGAAGGGGAGACACAATCATTTAGGTTTCTGAGCTTGATAACTAATGACATCATTTTTGTCCCAGAAAATGCCATTGTGCCAGGCAAGCAAAGACTGGTGGCAGAAACTACAATTTCTATTTTCTAGTGGCCCCCTAATTTGAAATTGCTCACTATTGTGTGCTAGGAAAGCAGCCCCCCCCCCCCCCCCTTGATTAATATTGCTAGCAACAGGGTTGCTGACTTTGTGTTGCATGTTGTTATCGTTTTGTAGTGCAATATGTGTGCTACTTGTAAAGAGGCATTTTTTATTCAAACACACTGACTTGTATGTTGACTTGTTTTGAGTGCAGTTTCAGAATGATAAGGAAAAAAACAAGAGAAGAAAACATGAGAGCAAATGTCAGTCCAAAGTGCATAGTATGTTTATTCACCTTTGAAAGGCTTTTGTCCCATCTGGCCACCTATGTTACCAGCCAGCAAAAAGTTTGCTCCATTGGGAACATTTCCTTTTGTACTTACTGTGTTGTAAGTATTAGTTGCTTAAAAGTTCCACCAGGATCACCCAGCATTAACGACATATGGTGGAACATTACACAAAATCTTTGTACTGTATGCCTGGTGACTGGTTGCAGTTATTACTGAAGACCAATTTGTATAGGCATCCAATAACCCAGAAGGTAGATCTTTGGTGACATTCATTCTAGTGTAGGTTAATACTGTAGACAATCTTGTAGACATGATAATCACAAAAGTAAAGCATGGACTATGATCTCCTTACTTGACTGGGAAGTAGGTCCTGCATTTTGCAAGAATGTTGCAGATCTTAGAAGTCAACATATAAGAATCATTGAAGTGTTTCTCTTTAATTCTAATGTGGCAAGGAATCTCTTAGCCAACTTGCTTTCTGGTTCTGGCTATCCAGGAAAGATTTGCTGCTTTTTTGGTTTTCCCACTTTTTGGTTTTCCCACTTTATATGAGGATTAGTCTGCAGCAAATTCAGAACTGTATCTCTTTGAATATCGGCATAAAAAGTTCTTTACAATCAAAGCAATTGAATAATTTCACATTTCAGAAGAGCACGAAATACGAAGTGTAGTCACCAGGTACGTAACCAGGACAAATTGAGTATGAGCTGACGTTGTTCAGTGTCCTGTCCTATGAGGCTCATTACTGTATAGTACATGTTAAATTGACAAGAATTCTACCCAACTGATGGACCATAAAAGTGCCGGTCGTGGCATTCGGGGAGTTCTGGCCGGAATAGTATGTTTCCCATTAGTACTGGCCGGTAAGACCCGGGTGCTGGTTGATGTTGACTTTGCTAACCAGTGTACCTGCAGCACACCACTTGTAGTCGTCACCCATCTGGGAACAATATCAAAATTCAACACGACTGTACATTGCTACATTAGGTGAGAACAACAATCAAAACTACAGTATTAACAATTTCCCGAAAGGTAGTGAGGGGGGTATTGAAGAACTTAGCATGCATATGCTTCGGATGTGTGACCTGATTAATTCACTTTGGCTTCAGCTTTGAGTACAATGTTTCTGTATTCTGCCCGTGTTGGACGATTCTAACCGTAACAGTAGTTACCAAGTTGGCAATCCGCATTATAGTCCTTGCCGACTTGGCAATCCGCGGTCCCCCTCACAATTACACAAGGTCAGCAAGAGTGACTCCATTGTCGGTAAGAGTGGCTCCATAGTCTGTAAGACAACTCCATAGTTTTCCCTTTCGGGAAACAAAAATAACAACAACCCAATGAGATCGCAGCTCTTTAAGTTTCACTGATTTGACGAGTGATTTGCTTGACTTCATAATCAACTTCATATTGTCAAGGCCAAGTGACTTTCAATGATATACAGTACCCTAATATTCCATGAATCTGTAGAAAATTGAGGCAACCTTGAAACAAGAAGGTAGTGTTTTTCTTCAGCGTTTTGTTAGTTTTCACCATTGATTTCACATTGTGCAGCAGGTACAGTTGGAATAATTAACTAGCTTTTTAATATTGTGCTGCTGTATGTGTGCATTAGAAACTAAGGTCATATTCATGGAATTGCCCTAGTTTTGGTTTACTTCTTGAAGAAAAATCTTGAAGTTTAGTGATTCTATCTGTAAAGTACTTGTATGTTGCTATAATTAAATTGGAATCCATTTGTCTGTGTTTTTTGTGTGTGTACAGTATAAGATTCCAATATGTGGATCCATTGCATTCCAATAGTTTGTCTGACAACCTGCAATGGTCATGTAACTTTTATTAAATCCTACAACTTGGATGCCTGATAGTCTCATTCTGTACAGTGTACCGTGAGTGCCTGTAAGGTACAGTGCAGGAGCTGGCTCTCAATACCTACAGTAACTGTTTTATAGATCAGTTAATATCTGATCAGATCGATTTGAGCCTCTTTAAAAACCAAGTGTGTTGTTTAAAGGAAATGTTTTTGTTTGTCTGGCAATTTAATCATGAAAGCTTATAGTTTATAAGTCCTCAAAGAAAGGTTGCAATTAGTTGAACTATGACATCCACCCTGAAGAAATCATAGCTGATTTCTGGTCAACCTGTCACGGTAATGTCTATTTGATTCAGTCAAAATGGAATGCTGTAAGTCACAGTAACACCAATGTAATGAATGTCCCGTACAATCCACACAGTGTACAATATCTTGATTGTATGTGCAGTATGTATAGTATAAATATTGCTGTATACTTTACAACTGTTCAGATTTTGTGTAGCATCTTTGAAGACTCTGAAGTCTGTCTCTCGTAAAATTACTGTTGTTGGCAGTGTCAAAAACATACGCGCATCTTTCAACTTTTAGAGCAATTGGACCAATTTTTGCATAGCATTCTGTGACGTGATACTATAAATAATTCCCTGCAATGCCATCTAACATCTGTGCAATGTGATGCTTCTTGGTTTAAGTTGCAGATCTGTAGATTTTGAAGTGACCAATCCTTAAGCAACTTTTCATTAGCAAGTTGTGGATCGTTTGATGCTATGCAGAAATTTTTGCGTCCCACAAAATTGTTTAACCTGTTAAGTTTAAGCCTAATTTTTTCGTACTTGGGTTGATTTTGGTGGTCGTATAGTAACAATGTCTATGTTTTCCTTTATCATCAAAAATGTTTCCACTACATTATGAAAAACTCATTTGAAGATGTGACATTTCAAACAAATGAGCTGGCTTTGGATGTAGAACAGCAGACCAAAAGTCGGAACGCTGAATATAACATATAATGATTACATCTTCAATGAAACTTAACAAGAATGTGAGTTTTCACTCAAGGTTTTATCAAGCTACCAGTTCTTTCCAGGTTGTTTGTTTTGTTTTATGTAAAAACTGGAATAAAACCCCGCCCAAATTGGAATGAATGTTGATTAGGGAGTCATTGTTTAATACATCTTGAGACCTTTCCTGAGACCTTTCCTTTTAACATTAAATGATATTAATGTAGATTTCACAAAAGTTATGGCAAAGAAAAAAAAAAGGAAAACTGCTGCAACTTTTTGGGAATGACGAATGTAGTAGACTTCAGATGTTGTGCCAATATACAATATCACGATATTTTAGTTGTTAAGACATAAAAGATAAAAGCTTTACTTAAAAGAAACTGGGTGAGTTTGGAGAATATTCTTTGCAAACCC
>KN894218.1:1604-12363 GCA_000934455.1 Apostichopus parvimensis
GCTATTAATATGTCATTCTTTTTGTTTTCATTTTCAGCCCTGGATATGAGAAGATAGTACCAGGAGAGGGCATGCCGATATCCCAAAACCCCAACGTCCGAGGAGACTTAATCATTCGATTCGATATTGAATTTCCAAAACAGTTAACTTCCGAAAAGAAGCTTGCTCTCAAGGAGTCACTTCTGTAAACATAGAACAATGACAGCTTAATATGTTAATGTGTATATAAATGAAATACACTCCTTATATGCTTGTGTATTCGACTGATTTGGTTGAAACAGGAAATAAATTGGAGGAAGGATGTCGAGTGTTATCCGTTGCATTTTGTGGACTTGTATGTTTACAGCTGGATGCTTTTGGAAATGTCAACATTACAGTTCTCTTCACCTTGATAAGTTATTATTTTGGATGGCATATATGCACTACCATACAGGAGACACGTTTTTGTAGTTACTACCAGTTTAGTTTTGAGAATGACAAATTATAATAATTTTCCATTCATATCGGTGTTTACTACTGCTGTGTATGATAATGGAATGAATTTAGATGTAATCAATTCACAATAAACACAGGGCTTATACATGGCAACGTCTGATAAAGTAAGATGATAGTCTATCAAAGACAATATTTTACAGCACAATGTTTGATATTTCAATATGTCATCAAATATGTTGTAATGTCTATAATACTTTATGACATCATAATTCAAATCTTTGAAGGTATCATCAAGTAAACGCTGTTGGTTTCATTAATTTATTAGATAATATCACCAAATGATATATGAATTTCTTTCTTTGCTCGTATTTACTGAGGTTAACTTGTAAGATGTAACGGATTGAATTTTTTTGGTGCCCATGAAATGCTATCTGTTTGGTATGTGCAGTGAACTGTATCTCACAAAGCAAATTCTCTAAATCAAATTGCTGTTAAGAACAGATTGCACTTGTATAGGGAGTTAACAGCAGGTGCATGGTTTGTTATAGTTGACATCTGCAATTCAGTTGAGAGTGCACAGTGATTTTTAGGATTTTGACGTCTCCTTGAGTTTCAGAGATGTGGAAAGTGCTGTCAAAAATGCTAGGAGGAAAAATGCTATGAACAAATTAGCATTCCAATATTTGTGTTTTAACTTTCATCTTTTATCAGTCAGATGGATTATTTTTTGGTGTACAGTTCTGTACTGTTTAATATAACCTGTTTAATTATGACATTGCCTATGTCTCTTTCTTTTGTTTTGCTCATTAGACATTGTAATCTAGGAGAATACTTGAGTACACGATTATATCATCAATAATGGCCATTTTAGTTCACTTTTGATCTTTTTCTCAGGGCCATCTTCAAAAAAGATATTTGGTAAAACTGTAAATAGTAATGTTAATTGGACAAAACGAGTATAAAAGTTAAAAATCGGACTAAGGTGTCCTGATTCTTTGGGGAAAACAACCCTGGAAGTATTTCTAGCATTGATAGCTAGTGCTCCCGTTTTTTTAGAGGGTTTTAAGTTTGGGACTTATCTGTTACTAAAGCACCATATATAATTGGGGTATGTGGTTTGGGTCATAAGTTGAAGGGCCCTTCTGGCTCATTAGGGATAGGTGTCCTTTGGAAACACCCCTGGGTAGACCCTCAGTATGGTGGATATCAGGACCATGGCCTTTCCCCCTCTTAGTGGTAACTTAGTTCAAAGATGTCACTTTGCCGACCGATAGGGCTGTGCATATTAATATTTGGGGAAAGTTATGAACATCCCCTTTTGACAGGCCTCCCTGGTCCGTATTGACAAATTAGGCTACCTTCTGAATATGAATATGAGGTGGCTGGCACTTGCTAGCTACTAGCAAGCTACTCGTTCATTACAAGGCCGCTCTCACTGGGAAATATGAAGATTGAAAAGAATCGTTGCATTGTACATACAATATATATGGAATATCGCTGAAGGTCTATTGGAAGGGGTCTCCTTGTCAGTAAGGGGGAGGGGAATGGGGAGACACCTCAAAATGCAGACACTCCTGGATTTACCTTCGGTCAATACGGAATCGTTGGCCCCTTCCCCTTGGTGTGGTAACTTGTTAAATGATGTCACCCACTGTCCGGTCGATATGGCCGTACGTACAATATGCATGCCTGGTAGAATCAGGGATGTTCGTTCTCATATGTTTTATAGACACGTCTGCGTGTACCCAGTGAATGTGGAATCGTTCTTACACCCACAGTAGAAACCCCTGTGCGATCCCCACCCTCTTCAGAATTTGATGAACTTCCAACCTATCAAATCCACCGAAGTATGTTAAAAATGCAGTGAAAAATATTTATCAGGGTTGATGGCGACATGCAACTTTTGCAAATGAAAAACGCTCCTTGACTGCCAACTCAGCTAGTATTAGATTCGAGATACCGAAAACACCGAAGTAGTGTCCTACCGAAGTTTTTCACAGAATCCTTGAGACAATTAACTGGCTTAGCAATTAAACAGAGATACTACAAAATGTCATCTACTGACTTAGAAAAAGTGCGAATCCTAGTCGTTGGTGACTCAGGTTAGTTGAATTTTATTAGAGATTTCTGAGGTTTCGACGATTTTAACGTTCGTGTAACTGTTACCGTATACGTATTGTGAGTGCAGGTCTAGGCCTAGGCCTGAGCCTGGTAACTTAGGCCTGCAACACTTCTGTTATGTTTAGCACTGAATTTTAACGGTGATGCATTGACCAGCCTATAAATGGTAGCTTCACACTTTAGTCGTTACTTTTTTCTCCTTTTCATAGGTGTCGGAAAATCGGCATTTGTTCATCTTGTTGCTCATGGGAGAGCAATGCACAATGCATCTTGGACAATAGGTGCTTCTGTAGAAGTGAAGGTGGGGATAGCCTAATTTTATTTCTAAAAAAGTTTGTTAGACCTACATTAGACCTGATCCTTACTAATTATTCACAGATTTTAGCCCATTGCTCTTTACCTCACATTTATTGTCTTCTCAAGGAAAATTCTCTGTCTGGAATTTAGTTTACAATACTTCTTTATACAAAAGTACGAAGAGAATATGAAAACATGTCTTGGTTGTCAAACCTTTAAGAATGAAATGGAATGAGCAGTTTCTCACAAATATTTTAAATAATTGTCATATTGTCAATGTCTAAGAGTACGTATTTGCTAAATAACTGTAATCTTATGTTGAGTAGGCCTACTACTAGTCAATAGAAATTCTCAGAAATTGGCTAACAAATCCAGTCATCTGCCTTGGCAGTACAAGACTGAAATTACTTGAAATCATCTTGCTTTTTGTTAAGGTGCATGAGTACAAGGAAGGGACACCATCACAGAAGTCATACTTTGTGGAACTGTGGGATATTGGAGGCTCCATCAATCATGCTAATAGCCGACAGCTATATTATAACCCTGTACATGGTGAGTATGGATCTTACAGCTGGTGGCATTTCAATTGACATGCTTTAAAGGTCGTTAGTGTTGCCCCCAGACTAGAAAGTCAGATTATGGTCACCTATGCCCAAATTTCAACAAACATTTAACTTCCTCAATCAAAGTAATTATCCACAGTGATAAAACACAAAATTGTCAAGTTTTAGTAACCCTTAATGACTGCGACTAATTTGGTAAATTAGAGCACCAAGGAAAGTACTTTTGTAAACTTCTTGTAATTTTTGCTGTGCTCAAGTTTATTGCCAATACTGACTATCTTTAACATCTTTCCATCTACTACACTCAGGTCATTAGTCCAGAAAATTAGCTATGAAGCATTTCGTGTCACTTAAAAAAATCTTAACTTAATGATATATACTATAGCATTGCAAGTTAAAGACAATAATAACGATGCCTAGGAACATCTTTTTATGAAAATATTGTATTTCCCATATGCTTGTTGATCTCTGTTTGTTTTGAGAATTGGCAGACTTGCTCGAGGCCTTACTATCTGTTTTTGTTTAACAAGATTCCAAACTAACGATGTGTTCTGTGCTAATGCATTTGTTTGACAGAAATTCCACACCCTGCTAATAAAATTTGCAGTTATATACTGTTTATAAAAGTTTAGTAGATTGGAAAAGACAAATGTGACATCACTATTATTAAATGCAGACTAAGTGACATCACTATATAGTCAACATGGATGAAAAAGAAAAGAATTGATGACAGGTTTTCACTGCTGATGTAACATTCAAGTTCAATTTACATTACGATATAAACTAAACCTTTCATTTTTGACCTCCACAGGTATAATATTAGTCCATGATTTAACTAACAGAAAGTCACACACAAACCTAAGAAAATGGTTGGGAGAAGTGTTAAACAGGGATGGATACAGCGATTACAATAGAAAGCCCTCAACTTGGTAAGTATCATTTGCACTCTCTTGAAAGCTGTGTCCATTTAATAGGGATTCACAGAAGTTATATTGATAAATACTAAACGTGTAGGATTCGTACCTCAATACTTGAAACAAAAGCTGTCACTTTTGTGAAATTTGATATTGATTTATTATTCTTGACAGCGATTACGATGCCGAGCAGTTTGCTGGTAACCACACTCCTTTATTAGTCATCGGTACAAAGATGGACCAACTGGATAGTCAACGCCAAACTTCTCTTCAAATGTCACAGATCGCTGAAGAATGTCTTGCAGATGAAATCAATTTGGTGAGATTAAATGATCATTCTTCCTGCTACTGGGTGGTGTAACTGGTGTTGTCTCAATTTGTTATTCTTCTTATTTGTTTTGGCTTCTTTAGCAAGTTCAGATGTTTGCTATGTTCTAATCTACTTGTACTGGGCTGATTTCTAGGAAATTTACCAGTTTTCCCTTCAGACAGTGGAGTCCCACTTTAATGAAGTACCAAATGTACACCAAGGTGGCCATGATGTTAAATTTATAGTTGCCAGTTTTCAATCCCTTTCCGAGATTTGACAAAATTATGAAAAATTTGACAGTGTTGACTCAGTGTAATTACCCATAATGCCTCTAATTTGTCTAGCTAAGATAATTATACATAAGGAACACACAAAGCCAATCCAGTGGTGGCTTTTGTCCACAAAATGTTGGTAAAAGATTTGAATAGCTGTAAACAGCTATAAAGGAGATTTGAAATTGCTATGCTCAGAGAATATCTTCCATGCCATGCCTTCCTCCAATGACTCGTTAAAATAGTCACCTGTTGTTACGATTGAAGTTAGATTATATTCTCTGATGCATTTCTTTCTTTCTGTTTATTAATTTAATTACAGGATTGTAGAACTGATACTCACCTAGCTCCGGGCACCACAAATGCTGTCAAACTTAGTAGATATTTTGATAAGGTAAGAAAAATACGATACATCAGTATTGGAGATAATATCAACCCGAGGGAGATTAAAAGGACTGGTTTCAACAAAGAAACAATACATGGTAATGGTTATTGTCTTTAGAGGGGCATTTGTTTGTCTATTGTGATGTTTACATCTCTGCACTACATCTCTGTCATTTATTCTTGTGATCCTCACACGCACTAACATCCCACCACATGAGTGATCCTTGGTAACATCGCTGGGCAATTCAATCAAATAATGCAGTATGTTATTCATAACTTTGACAATGATGAATTTAAGAGCAATGCTCTAATTAATGGCAGTGAGAACTCAAAGTTAAAAGAACAGTCATACTCTGTGCTGTGTGCTGTATTTTATCTTTTATTATACCTTTGTAGACCTATCCAATAAGTTTGTGTATTGTACCCATCCAATCGAATACATATCCAATATCTAATCCTACCCATATACTTAGTTTGCATCATATGATCCATACATATCTATACAATACCATATCACAAGACCTACAGTTCTTGAGATTTGTCAGTTATTTTGGGAAATGCTGAAATTGCAGCTTGCTTACATTTAGGAGAATATGTTTTTTCCCCCTTCCATCTGCTCATGGTAGTTTTATATTTGGGGTGGTGTCATGATTCTTATACTACTGTTAACTGATGTCATGGGTTTGATCTGTCTTATTTTATTAATTGACATTTCAAACAATTCTTTCACCCTCAACAAGTTCAGGAACAACATCAGCTAGTAAAATGTTTGGAATAGTAATAATCCAACCCAATTATCTACAGCCTCACATGGAAATATCCATAGCCTCACATGGAAATATCCATAGCCTCACATGGAAATATCCATAGCATCACATGGAAATATCCATATCCTCACATGGAAAAATCCATAGCCTCACATGGAAATATCCACATCCTCACATGGAAATATCCACATCCTGACATGGAAATATAGTCACTCATTAGTATTCATGTCATCATCAATCAAGCTTAATACACCTTCACTGGTTCCTTGCCACTCACTCATCACCCCATCGTAACCTATCTGCTTCATGCCTGCTCATAACTGTTCTTATTTTTAATCGTAATCTTTAAATTTTGCATGCTAATAGGCCATTCAGCACTGCACAGGTAAATTTTATCATACAGCGTCATCTTTGAATTTTTACTTTATTTTTTTTTCGCTTAAGGTTATTTTTTAGCCAAGCATTACCATTTTTTTATTCCTTTTTTCTCCTTGTTTTTTATTCTTTTTTACAAGATTGAGATGTTAGTTTTTTTTGTACCATCAATAAACAGTTCATCTTATTTTAAGATCATGACGTAACATAGGTTGACAAATATCGGCACCAGCACTTATTTTGCAAATCTTATGAAAAGAATTGATCATCTTGCTTTGAGCTGTCATACTGTTTGTAAATGTGTCATCGGTTTGAGATTATTCTTTAAATTGTTTGAACCAAGGGTTCACAGAATGTAATTTCTGCCTCACTGAACCAAACATTTAGCAGAATCCCTGGTTAGGTGCATTTTAATATGGTCTCAAACCGAATCAAACTGGGAGATATGGGTCTCTGTTGTGGGCGAATGCTATGACTCAGACACATGAAGAAATAAGAATAAGTAAAAATTGAAATGTTGGATTAAAATACTTTTATGTTTAGTACCCCGCTGTGTTAGAACATCATCATCTCTGCATGTTCCTTTTTCAAAAAATATCATTTACAGTATTAACATGGGAGCACAGGATGCCTCGTTACATAGTAATTCTTTCTACCGTACTCAAGCAGAATCTAAACAAACTAAATGGTTAACTAACCTGATTAATTTATTTAATATTTGCTGGGTCTTGCATGATATAAGAAATCAGAGTTTCATGAAAACCATTGAGTGTCTATTTTGGTGTTTTGTGGCACTTACTTACTTCCACCATCGACCTTCAGAGCATAGACTTTGGCATTACTTGCCTTGTATTCAACATGTTGTTTGTATCTATAGATACACAAAGAAATGTAAAAACAGATCTCTGCGGCTTAGTTAGCCTTTGTCTTCTTTGACAAAACAACAGAGAAATTCAACATAGTATTAGATCAAAACTGTTATAATGCTCTTTCGTGAGAAGTTTTTACATCTGTGGCTGTTCATCAGAAGCAGTTACATTGTTTCCTGCTATCCGTGTAAGAGACTGATCGGCTCTTTCAATGACTTATCCAAAGTAGAATAATAATAAAAATAATAGAGAAGAGAAGAGAACAAAACGTTAGATGGAGAAGTTCACTGGATGGAGTAGGTCAGGTTAAAGAAGGAAAAATTAATTCCTTACTGTGAACTGCTGGAAGAAGTTAATGAATGGTTTTGGTCCTTTCTCAGCAAAGGTGATAAAATTTGCCTATTTTTAAAATTGTCTGAATGCCCGCACCTCATATCAGAATGGCTTTAAGACAGGCTGGTTGTAGATTAAAGGTTTTTTATGAATTGGTTAACATTTTTGGTGGAATGCCTCATTATCTATGCTTTGGAGGTCCAGTGGTTTCTGTCACGCTTTTCTACTTTCTCTGCTTTGGATGTAACCTTTGGGTTTCAGGTGATACGTCGATGCCACCACCATCCAAACCTTGCTAAACCATCACGTACGGCTTCCCCTCGCCGAATTAACCCTCAGGGTAAGGTTAGTAGAACCAACATTCCCTTCTCCATCTCCCCCTTCTATGCTTCCCTGGTTCCATTGACAATTTTATTTTATTTTTGATGTGGTGAGAGATTGTTGTTTTTTTTGCAACCTGGAATAACTTTTCTGACGTTTGCTTACAGTTGTGACTTGTGACTAATTATTATTGAATTTTGATTTTGGGTTTTCAGTAAAATAAATAGAAACAATTATCCTCCTTGTTACCCTCTCATTATAATAAGCAATAGTGTTCCTTCAGAAGATTGCTGGAGTTTTACCCCAATGAGTGAAGTGGAATATAGATCTACCATTTATATATAGACATATATATATATATGTATATATTTAAACTGAAAGCAAGCTGCCTTAAAGTGGACAGCTGTGCATTAGCTTGAAAAAGGAACAAGACAATATCTTGCCCCTATTACCTTCACGGTATCAAATGGATTCTTTCACATTATCATGATATGGTCCCCTTACATTCTCACGTAAAAGAATAGAACCTTAGCTGATTAGATAATATGGATGTTTGTCTGTAGGTAAAACTCTAAATATTTTCATAAATTTGAAGATTTCCCTCCGATTAATTTCTCAGCAGCACTGTAGTCATTCTAGTTTTGCCAGAGTGTGCTACATTGATTGTCAGAATGTTATTGTGGTTCTTTTACCGACCGCTTCTAAAAAGATTTATGAATCTGTCCAGCACGAAATGCGCCGAATAGACATGTTGTATCTGCAAGTTTGTCGTTTGCCTGATGCATGGTTTGTGTATTATTGCTTTTGTTTTGAGAGAGCAAGAACTGCTATCAAAATTTCAACAGAAGAAGACAGAGAAATAATATGAGGGGAAAACAATGAATATGCATGTATGTTGTGATGGATCAGCTTATTGGTTATTAGAAATATTGATTTCTTGTATCACTGGTTTGACTCAAGTCACATAATATTCCCTAAAGAGAAAACTTCACTTTAACTCATGTAAATTATTTTTGGGAGTCGGAAAAATTGTGTCTGACCATGTATTTGTTAAGTGCTAGAAGCCACCAAAGTTGAAACATTATTCAGAGAGTGTCCATCTTTATAGGTAAGCTGGGAGAAGATGTGACAATGAGTATGGTTGTGTTACAGTTTAACAATCCGGAAAGCTTAGGATAAACGAAACTAAATAACATGGCAAATAAGCAATTGAAAAAGAAAAAAAAAATCACTTTTCAGCTGGAAAAGGGCAAATGAAGCTTCATATGCCCTCACAAGGTGTTCTTTGCTTACTAAGTAAAATAAGTATTTCAGATAGTTTTAATAGTGAATTTTGAAGTTGGTAGATTAAATATTTAAGTCCTACCGATACTACGATAGCACAAATAAAGTACCGGTGATTGAATGATGTCCTCGTAGGGTTGGGACTTCCATCGAAACTGATGAATCAGCATTTCAGATAACTGATACTGTCCAATGGTATTTCAGCTTTTTGATGACACAAGAATATGACACAGAATATGGGTAAATCTTCATAATCAAATGTCACAGCGTGAATATCAACTTTTATTCTAGGTTAAAATTTGAAACAGGCCATTAACGTAACTTTTTTTTTCCGGCCTTGTTTTTGTCCTGTCAAGCAAGCTCTTATTACTTTTAATGCTGCTTTCTATATATTTATAAAGGCCAGCTGCATTCGTTTTATTTTGCAGGTTTTTTTTTTTATTTTCTGTTTATCGAGAATGCTCTTTTGATTTTGCATGCCACCCAATTTCATTTAGTTGACATTTTTCATCTTTTCATGATTATCTATTTCTATTTACTTTCTGCTACACTCATTTATTAAACATGAAATGTAATGCAGATAATGGTTATCAAATTATTTAAAATATAAAAGCATTTCAATTCATGACTGACTATTTTTATCTTAACCTGTTTTCTGTGACTGGAATAAGACATGCAGTTTTGTGATTGTTGTGATGTTTGAAATGTGCGTGGATTGGCTTTTTCAGATTTCAGAAATATATTTGCGCATGTTTTGAAAGAAATTTAAGCAGATTTGTTAGGGATACTAATTTTTTATACATAAAATAGCTGTTTACCAGTGTTTCTGAATGAAAGACAAAGTGTTCCAAAGAAAAGTCAATATGACATCATAACAGTGTGAAGAATTGTTGTTATTGATATGAATGTCAGGAAGGAAGATAAAAAAGTAGAATTGTTTTGGAGCAACTGTTGTAGAGAAGTTATGTGTGGAAATTTATCATTTTGTATCACAGTTAATACTGGAGAACAAGCTTATTGTATCCTTTTTCAATGTTTCTTTTACAATCAATTTGGATCTTATCAGTTAAGATTGTATATTGAAAGTGAATCACTTGGAAGTTGGAGGGGGAGGGGGGTGTGGTGGGCTGAGAGAGGCAGTAGGGGACAAAAGGTAGCATTTAACTAAACTGCAGAACTTGAGGTGAAGGGAGGATGATAGAAGGGAGGGGGGGGGCTGGACAGTAAATTAACAGTGATTATTAATACTGAGGGTTATTGTATGTGTATGATTATGATTCATATGAGGTAGTTATAGAGTAACAGCATGAAAGTATTCACAAACATTTAACATGACTGTAGCTTTACTGCAAAAATGACCCAGAAGGTTTCCAAAACAAAGTCCTATTGGCTTCTCCAAAGTAGAATAATAAAAATAATAGAGAAGAGAACAAAACGTTAGATGGAGAAGTTCACTGGATGGAGTAGGTCAGGTTAAAGAAGGAAAAATTAATTCCTTACTGTGAACTGCTGGA